>JAVDOI010000126.1:77500-147500 GCA_032191485.1 Leptoclinus maculatus
CAGTAAAATAAAGAGGCGGGTTTCGGGCGGCGTACCTCTCACCTCACCACAAGCAATAGTCAGCATGCTAGCGATTAGCATCTGGAGTATTAGTGCTAGCAATTAGCACAAGCTAATTAAAAAGGGTAGCGCCCAGTATGAACAGTAATTTAAAAAACAGTAAAGTCTGGCTAAATTGTAAAAGCAATGCAATCAAAGCCAGTTCATGTGGGTGTTTATATGTTCTACAACTGTAGCATTAAAGCATGGTGGAACTAGCTAGCTAGCTAACTAGCCAGCCGCTAACTGAGTAGAATGAACCGTAATGCTTCGTCCACACGCAGCGTATAGGAAAACACATAGAGAGACGAAGTCCCGCCCCTTTTACCGTGTCCCCCAATGGGACCTTATTTTGTCGACAGACGAATGACATCACTATGACATCACAGTGTTTCCATGTGCCCTAATGAAGCTTCTCCACTGCAGCAGAACTCCATATAACTGGTTTTCACTAGTGACTGAATGTAATGTTTAAAAATGGTGGAGTGCACCTTTAAACTTTCTAAATGACAAAAAATAGGTGAGATATCGTTGTTTATTGCTCTGTAAATGGGTTTTAGAAGTTTATCCTTCAACTGGCTCGTCTTAACGTCCTCTGTTGATATGGAGCCGCCTCTCTTCCCCGTTGTTGTTCCTTTAAACATGTATCCCTCTAAAACATCAGCTCATCCCTCTTTGAATAAACCGGATTACTCTTTTTTTATCACGAGCCCTTCATTGTTGGGATTTCCCTCCACTTCATTTATGCTGCAAATCCAAACAGATTACCGCTTTTCACTTCGCAACAACGCCGACGTGTCGCTGCTCGCTCGACGCCGTCGCTCGACTACTTCTTTGCAAAGTAAAAGAAAAACAAACCGCATTACATCAGCAATAGTCTCACTATGATGCATCCTCTACTTTATTACGTGTACTGTCTCATGGTAAGTAAATGTTGTGCAACCAGTCACTTCCTGTTGCAGCTCTTCTGATCCTGACACATGAACTCTGGTTTACCCTCACACGCCTCTCCAGTCTGAAACCCCCTCTGGGGCTAAAGTGGGATCCATGGGGTAAATATAGCCCCCCCCCCCCCCCCCCGTGTCCCCGCTCAGGTTACCCGGCCAGAGTCCAGGTTGAAATACCAAAAGACAAGAGGGGACGGACGACACACAGTTCTTCTTCTGCATTCTCTCTAGTGTCCACCAGGGGGCGACTCCTCTGGTTCTATAGAAGTCTATGAGAAAATGACTCTACTTCTCTCTTGATTTATTACCTCAGTAAACATTGTAAACATGAGTTTATGGTCTCAATCTCTAGTTTCAAGTCTTCTTCAATACAGCATGATGTTCATTTAGTACATTATGGTCCATTTAGAGTCAAACAGACCATAAAGCAGGGTATGCTTTAGGGGCGGGGCTACACAGTGATTGACAGGTCTCTACCAGAGACGTATACGGCGTCTCTACGTCACTCCTCCTCAGTCCAAATATGGTCACTTCCTGTTCACTGGTTGAGAAAAAACAAGATGGCGACGGCGAAATCTCCGAACTGGAGGCTTCAAAGCATCAGTCCACAAACCGATGAGAGACGTCATGACGACTACGTCCACTTCTTATATACGGTCTATATTTAGCCATTTAGCATTTACGTCGGTTACTACTCTGTAGAAACCTGAGTAGATTCTGACATCAACCAAACATTTAGATGTCGGTAACAGTTTTAATTCAACGTTTATAGTTTTTAAAGTCGTCTGGATCTTCTGGGGAAAATAATAACATTTTTGCTGACAACATATTCTAGATGACGTTATCTGTAAAAGATGAATTACCGTCTTAGAAGGAGAAATAAGACTAGAGGGTGTGATGACACAGCAGCAGAGGAAGGAGTTCACATCCTGTGAGTCATGATGAGTCGTGTCCCTTTAACTTACTCACATTAAACACTCTACTATAGTCTACAGTTCTACTTCCTGTCTGATTGTTGAAGCAGCGCTGGGATCAAAGGATATAACTGATACAACATTTATAGTTTCTTTCAGATGAAAGGTTTTGTTTTTCTGGTGTTTTAGGAAATCTCTTTTTTGGGAGTAAAGTATGGCATACTTACATACATACAGACGGATCTTTTCACTGGAATTATCTTTAGACCTTTAGACCACCTCTTCCTTTACCTTCAAAATAACAATCCCAGCGGATCATTTTACTAAAATTCTCAGCAGTGATCAATCTAAGCTCCACCCAGTGTGAAGCAAATTGAAAATCAATCCGTCTCTCCCTCTGGTTTCTTCAATATCTGCATCAAGCTTGTTAGCTTGTTAACACAGGAGCCTCGGGCCGTTCTTTAATCGATCGGCTGTTCAAAAAGCATTTCATCGACCAGACCGGCTGGTTTGAACGCTGTAAAAAATGTTGTTTCAAGTAAAGTGCTGCAGAGACCCGTCCAGTCCAGCAGAGCGTATCACGGGACAGGTGTGAGACCTGGTTCCTTAGGGACAGGTGTGAGACCTGGTTCCTTAGGGACAGGTGTGAGACCTGGTTCCTTACGGACAGGTGTGAGACCTGGTTCCTTACGGACAGGTGTGAGACCTGGTTCCTTACGGACAGGTGTGAGACCTGGTTCCTTACGGACAGGTGTGAGACCTGGTTCCTTAGGGACAGGTGTGAGACCTGGTTCCTTACAGACAGGTGTGAGACCTGGTTCCTTAGGGACAGGTGTGAGACCTGGTTCCTTACGGACAGGTGTGAGACCTGGTTCCTTAGGGACAGGTGTGAGACCTGGTTCCTTACGGACAGGTGTGAGACCTGGTTCCTTAGGGACAGGTGTGAGACCTGGTTCCTTACCTTGTGACAGGCGGACTGGCTGAGAGACCCGGAGCCCATCGATGGCACAGAGGTTCCCACAGGGGTGCAGCATGATGACCCCCGACCTGTTCTCGATGTAGCAGTGCTGGGCCGCCACTCCGGGGCCCTGGATGTTGACGTCCATGGAGCCATGACCCAGTGTGGTCCGTCCTGTGATGATCAGTTCCAGCATATTTTAGGAAAATATTACCAGTAAATAAAAATATACATCATATTATTGAGAGGTCTCTGAGAGCTACGAGGTGGAACTGGAGCGGCCATGTTGGACAGACAGACAGACGTCTCTTAGCCGTTACATTGCTTGTGTCACTCGTAGTGTGAACTTAGCATGAAGCTAACTGGTGCGTCGTGTCTCACCCTCAGGTAGCGGCAGCAGGGTGATGGCGGTACTCAGGCGTCCACTACCCAGACTGACCAGGTGGGGGCGCTCTGCCTGGAACTTCAGCCCCTTCCCGGTCTCGATCAGGTCCAGAGGAGTGCTCTGGAAACAGAAGTCAAAGGTCATAAGTGAACTGAGATTAGAGGAGCATCAGAGGAGCATCAGAGGAGCATCAGAGGCTCCTCTCTGTGGGGGGTCGTCTCCATCGTTAACATACTCCTCCACACACACTGGAGGGAGGAATCTGTTCTGGCCCCCCCCCCCCCCCTCTGCCTAAAGCTCCGCAGTGTGCACTCGGCACAACGAGAGGGGGATGGGACGTCGCCATGGCAACAGCACTTTCCGCAATTAAGAAAACACGATTCTCCTCGAGGTTCGTTCAACGAGCGGAACGTGAACAACAAAGACATGAAGACAATTCTGCTTTTTGGTCTTCTCCTCCGTTAATGTGAAGTGAATGTCTCATAATGAGATGAGTTCCTGCTCCTGGTGAGCAGCAGCAGCATTAACATGTTACATTCATACAGTCAATGTAACATGTTAATACTGCTCCTGGTGAGCAGCAGCAGCATTAACATGTTACATTCATACAGTCAATGTAACATGTTAATACCTGCTCCTGGTGAGCAGCAGCAGCATTAACATGTTACATTCATACAGTCAATGTAACATGTTAATACCTGCTCCTGGTGAGCAGCAGCAGTATTAACATGTTACATTCATACAGTCAATGTAACATGTTAATACCTGCTCCTGTTGAGCAGCAGCAGTATTAACATGTTACATTCATACAGTCAATGTAACATGTTAATACCTGCTCCTGTTGAGCAGCAGCAGCATTAACATGTTACATTCATACAGTCAATGTAACATGTTAATACCTGCTCCTGGTGAGCAGCAGCAGTATTAACATGTTACATTCATACAGTCAATGTAACATGTTAATACCTGCTCCTGGTGAGCAGCAGCAGCATTAACATGTTACATTCATACAGTCAATGTAACATGTTAATACCTGCTCCTGGTGAGCAGCAGCAGTATTAACATGTTACATTCATACAGTCAATGTAACATGTTAATACCTGCTCCTGGTGAGCAGCAGCAGTGTTAACATGTTACATTCATACAGTCAATGTAACATGTTAATACCTGCTCCTGGTGAGCAGCAGCAGTATTAACATGTTACATTCATACAGTCAATGTAACATGTTAATACCTGCTCCTGTTGAGCAGCAGCAGCATTAACATGTTACATTCATACAGTCAATGTAACATGTTAATACTGCTCCTGGTGAGCAGCAGCAGTGTTAACATGTTACATTCATACAGTCAATGTAACATGTTAATACCTGCTCCTGGTGAGCAGCAGCAGTATTAACATGTTACATTCATACAGTCAATGTAACATGTTAATACCTGCTCCTGGTGAGCAGCAGCAGCATTAACATGTTACATTCATACAGTCAATGTAACATGTTAATACCTGCTCCTGTTGAGCAGCAGCAGCGTTAACATGTTACATTCATACAGTCAATGTAACATGTTAATACCTGCTCCTGGTGAGCAGCAGCAGTATTAACATGTTACATTCATACAGTCAATGTAACATGTTAATACCTGCTCCTGTTGAGCAGCAGCAGTATTAACATGTTACATTCATACAGTCAATGTAACATGTTAATACTGCTCCTGTTGAGCAGCAGCAGTATTAACATGTTACATTCATACAGTCAATGTAACATGTTAATACCTGCTCCTGTTGAGCAGCAGCAGCATTAACATGTTACATTCATACAGTCAATGTAACATGTTAATACCTGCTCCTGGTGAGCAGCAGCAGTATTAACATGTTACATTCATACAGTCAATGTAACATGTTAATACTGCTCCTGTTGAGCAGCAGCAGTATTAACATGTTACATTCATACAGTCAATGTAACATGTTAATACCTGCTCCTGGTGAGCAGCAGCAGTATTAACATGTTACATTCATACAGTCAATGTAACATGTTAATACCTGCTCCTGGTGAGCAGCAGCAGTATTAACATGTTACATTCATACAGTCAATGTAACATGTTAATACCTGCTCCTGTTGAGCAGCAGCAGCGTTAACATGTTACATTCATACAGTCAATGTAACATGTTAATACTGCTCCTGGTGAGCAGCAGCAGCATTAACATGTTACATTCATACAGTCAATGTAACATGTTAATACTGCTCCTGGTGAGCAGCAGCAGCATTAACATGTTACATTCATACAGTCAATGTAACATGTTAATACTGCTCCTGTTGAGCAGCAGCAGCATTAACATGTTACATTCATACAGTCAATGTAACATGTTAATACCTGCTCCTGTTGAGCAGCAGCAGCATTAACATGTTACATTCATACAGTCAATGTAACATGTTAATACTGCTCCTGGTGAGCAGCAGCAGCGTTAACATGTTACATTCATACAGTCAATGTAACACTAGAGGAGATTCTGGGAAATGATTTTGGCTGAAAACGATGCAGTTTTACATCATTGTTGGCTACTATAACGCCCAAAAAGCTTAACCTTCTTACCACTAGTGCCCCATATATGGTGTGTTTCCGGTACTTTCCATCTTAGACCATCGAACATATACTAATTATGAAACCGAAATATAATGATGTTGCATACCACGTAAAACTTCAGAACCTGAGTTAAAATAAGATTTAATCAATTTGTACATACTCCAAACACAACTCACTCAAAGCCTATTATAATTACTACAGTACCACATTCATATTTCGCCAGGATGTGTGCACACCCTGCACATATCCGGACCTA
Organism: Leptoclinus maculatus; assembly: GCA_032191485.1. Lineage (NCBI taxonomy): Eukaryota > Metazoa > Chordata > Actinopteri > Perciformes > Stichaeidae > Leptoclinus > Leptoclinus maculatus. The sequence continues at coordinate 83,577 of JAVDOI010000126.1, forward strand.
GCAATCGAAGCTCGATGCTAACAAAGAAACTGAGATGGCAGAAAGCACGGCAACTACACACAGATGACGGACATATCCGTAACATCTCTCTCCGTCATACTATCGCTGATATATGAGCAAATAGAATATATAAAAGACAGCAGATGAAAACCACCATTACGCACACGACTACTTTACGCACAGCACCTGCACACCACAGCTTGTTGTTGTATCATCGCGAGTTTTTTCACCGTTCATTTTGTTCATAACGGTTGTATTTGGATGTATTGAACACCATTAGTGATAAACAAGTGAAATATGTAGTTTGGTACATGAGAAAAGTCAAATGGCACACATGGTGCCAAGATGTGCCAAAATGTGCCCAAATGCACATTTTGGAAATCTCGCCTGAACTCTCTGTACTAAAACCTCTCTCATTTTGTTGGGCTTTACTTTATCAAAGTCAAACTTTTGCAGAAAGACTGATCACATATTGTGCTATGATTTGAGAGATGTTTTAGGCTTGGACCTGCATTCTTTCAAATAAATAATATCAATAAAAGTGCTTTTTTTTTCAGGCGAACCTGAACATTTTAAATTGAGCTGTGTGCCATCTTCATTTACTATAAACCAGTAACATATACACTGATATTTACACATCTGAGCAAAATCTCACAAGTGTTAGTGTTATTTATACCATGAAAATTATCCAAAAGGACCTTACAGTTAGAGATCTGTACTCTCTTTAGTATGGGTATGCTATTTTCGAGCAGAGGCCTAAAAATTAGGACTAGGGGTTAGACTAAACTTGCTACTATAGTTAAATAATTATATTATTTCACACATCACAGCCTTAATTTAAAGACTCAACTATTCTGGCAATGTTGGCAAGTCATTTTCTGGAAATCAAACGCAGAAAAACTTTTAACTTTTAAATAATGTCTAATTTTAGGCTTTGACGAAGAGTTACATCTTTTACAAAAAGGCCTTGAACATTGTGCAGGATGAATCACAGCACCCTCGGAGACAGTTATTTAACTGGTATGTGTAAAAACTTAAATAATACATTAAAACGTATGAATACACGAGTCTCACAGGACCCTGTCTGTTCATCAGGTGCCCCTGTGCAAGACCACGACCCCAAGCTTGAGAAACGTTCCTCCTGGTTTAATGACTTCAGAGATGATTCAGCGTACAGTCGACCATCCAGCAGAAGTGTTAACTGAACTCATTTGCATATTTTAAAAGCTGCTGCGTCTTTTTGTCCCTCTTTGGAGCCCTTACATTTCTTATTTACAACCAACTCTGGCGTCCTGACAGGATTACGGGATGGAGGCGGAGTGGAGGTGGAGTGGAGGCGGAGTCTGTAAGAGGATTGTTGAGACAGAGACCGGGAGGCTCACTGGGAGTGATGGGAGGATTCACATCACCTCCTCTGCTGTGTGCTGCTGCTCCCGTGTGGACACCAGGACATGAGAATACATGGTACTTCTTTAGGTTTGTTACGGTACAGTCTGTGCTGACTCTTTGTACCTCTGCATCCTGTCCTCTGCATCATTTATTTCTCCACTTTTCGTTTTTTAGTTTCTTATTCCAGACAGATTTGAAAAAAGAGAAGCTTTAGAAACAGGATATTAAACCTTTGTTTCTTTAGTTTATGAATATGAGATGTGAGTTTATAGTTAATTAAGATCCCTCCTCGTCACTGTGGAAGTTAGTTAATTGGTGTTTAGCCGGTTACACTTACAGTCTATGTTCACATGTCTGAGTTACGCTCGTTGTATTTGATTCTTCACAGTTCATTTTGTTTGTTCGTCCTCTGGTGTTTCACATAATACTGCAGCGTGTTGATTTAAACACCTTTGTCTTCCTGTCTACCTGCTCGTGTTCTCATTGCTCATCACCTCAGTTTTCCACCAGCTGCTTTCTTAACAGCTGTGAGTTCTAACAGCAGCCATGTTGTTTATGTTCCTGATGATAATTTAAAACGTAAAGTGTCTTCAGAGGGAAACGGACTGTCAGTGTTGAGACTTTCTCACTAGAACTTTTAGATCAAGTGCTGCAAGATGCTTTCATTTAAAAAGAGTCGACAACACAGGTCTGTAGCTTGGATCCTTTTTAAACTCTTAATTTATCAAGTTTACCAACAACAGCTTCACGTGGAAAAGACCCGACAGAGAACATCTCTGAACAAAAGCCACGTCTACGTCAGGTTCACTTAAACTGAACAGATGCAATCAACCAGTTTGTGGAGCAGAAATAGTGTCACAAAATAATGAATAAGAAAACTTAAACAGAGTAGACACATGAAAAGAATCGTCCCAGTTCCCCTACAGGAATCATTAAAGTTTAATCTCTTTTGGTTTTATCTTCCATTCTTTGCCTCTTTACAAGAAAAGACTGAAGACACACACACACACACACACACACACACACACACACACTGATGGGATTGTCAGACCCAGCAGGTGGTAAACACAGACAGCCAATCTCCGGCTCCGTCTAATTACTGACTCTGAAGGTTTCCTGCTTTTCGAGGACGTATTTACTGACATATGGTGTCAGGACGCGTCTCAGCTGCCTGATCTGAACCCGCTGCCTCTTCAACTCTACTCATCATTCATGGAGAGTTTCAGAGCAGCCAGCGTGGTGACATTTAACGTCAATGGATCCGCTGTTATCAGAAGAAGAGAGCGCTTACTGTGTGAGTGAGCTGGAAAACATGGAACAAATCTGTCACACTGATAACACGAGACTGTTTTCCTGTTGCCGTCTCAGCCTCTCTCTCTCTCTCTCTTTGTTTCTTCTTCCATCAAAGCGTCAAATGAAGCCAACGCTGAAGTGCCACAAAACTGTAGTTCATCAAATGGCCACTCGAGGCTCTACAAGCGAGTAAATCCCCATAGACCTCTATGTTAAAATGACCAACTTTACCGCAGAAATAAACACATTTACAACCTGGAAGAAAATATCTCGTTCATGACAAGTGTTTTATGTAACTCACTCCTATTGTATCAGGGCTAAAGGGCCTTTCACAGAGAACGCAACAACAGCACCACTGCTCTCTGAAATCCCCCCCCCCCCCCCCCCCCCCCCTCTGGTTGTTAGCTTAGCTCATTGTACTAAAGACACTTTAAGGAGTCGGCTGTTCATTTTTGGACGGACAAAAACCAAGATGACAATGAGAAGAAACCAAGATGTCTTCCTACTGTATATACAGTGTTCGCTTCACATCCCTCACATCCTTAAAAACACACACACACACACACACACACACACTCACCTGTAACACCTGGTGGCTTTGTCGTCCACACTCGGGCATGTTCCTGTTCAGGCGGTCCATGTCCACTGAGCTGTCCACGGCTCCCTGAGACACATGAAGATCCTGAAGGAGGAAGTGACATCATGATATTAGAGAGGAACAAGAGTCATCATGGGCGACGACAACGGTTAGTTACAGCATCCAGATGTTGTGCGTTTTGGTGTTTTTGTGGTCAGAAATGTTCTCATATTTAGTGGCATTCCCCTCTCCCCACTCTGCCTACACACAGAGTGGTGTGTGTGTGTGTGTGTGATTCATGCTGTCAGCACACACACACACACAAACAGATGGTAGACAGTATTTAGCAACACACTCTGAGGAAGTGACACACTTAAAACACGCACACGCTTAAATCTCTTGGTAGTTCACACATTCACTGGAAATCCGCCACCTTGGCTGAGCTCTTGTCTCTCAGTCTTTATGAAAACACACACACACACACACACACACACACACACACACACACACACACACACACACACACACACACACACACACACACACACACACACACTCACACTCACACACACACACACACACACACACACACCTACACACACACACACACACACACACACACACACACACACACACACACACACACACACACACACACACACACACACACACACACACACACACACACTCACACACACACTCACACTCACACTCACACACACACACACACACACACACACACCTACACACACACACACACACACACACACACACACACACACACACACACACACACACACACACACTCACACTCACACACACACACACACACACACACACACACACACCTACACCTACACACACACACACACACACACACACACACTCACACACCTACACACACACACACACACACACACACACACACACACACACACACACTCACACACACACACACACACTCACACACACACACACACACACACACACACACACACACACACACACACACACATACACACACACACACACACACTCACACACTCACACACTCACACACACACTCACACACTCACACACACACACACACACACACACTCACACACACACACACACTCACTCACACTCACACTCACCGTGCCCAAATCCCATACATTCCTCCCTCCTTACTCATTTTTTGGGGTATTTCCATCAAGTCAGCGCTGAACAAATGTCTATAAATATGTTCCGTGTCTATATTGGTGCACGTGTCAAATGGCCAGATTCTGTAGAAAGGGGGAATGTGAAGAAGTCATTATAGGAGATGTGAGAAGCCTGTGGTTGTGAGGAAACACATAAAAACCACACGGAGCGGTTGGAAAACACTTGATTATAGCAATCACTGAGATTCAGAGTACCCGGAGTCATTTGCATGCCTAACATGTTGTGCAGCGGGGATGGAACGTCTGTTTCTGATGCGCTCTGCCCTGCAGGACAACTAAACACTGCAACAGGACAGACCAGAGAAATGATATTCAGTCGGGCCTCAAACAGTACGTCACAGAATAATCAGCCAGAAATAATAATCAGAAAGAAACAAACGTTGAGAATATATTATCTGCGATGAGGAACTCTTTTTCTGAGCCAGAAGGAGCAAGAACTCTGCAAACTATACAAACGTGTTTCCTCCCTTCAGGTTCCATTCTACGGTTCACCTGTCCTTTGTTGTCTCTAAATATAATAATTACCTTTCTCCAGTTGTCCAGCACATGCACAGCCTCCATGGCAAACAGCTGCTCCCAGCTACTGACTGGATCCTCTGAGTGTGAACTTGATTGACCAGGACACCTCTGAGACGAGACCGTCTCTTTGTCCTGATCTCACTTCTTTGTGCTATAACTCCCGGTTCAGGAGGTGGACCTGTTGCTGCCTGCTCCGCTAAACTAAGACCTACATTCCTGACTGGCAGCAACAAAAAGTCCCAGATAGCAGAGACATGTGTGTGTTTACGTGACGATCAAAAGAGAGGAGAAGAAGAAGAAGAAGGGAAGAGGAAGGGAAGAGGAAGGGAAGAAGAGAGAGTGGTGACTGAAGTTTGACAAAAATAAAGCTTAGAATAAAAGTGGTGAAAGAGGAAGGAGGAGCTCTGTAAAGGCACCACAATGCTTCCACTATAAATACACGATTAATCGTATAATACAATATGCTCATTTGTTTATTTCCTGCAGAAAGACAAGAAAAGCCGAGCAGATTAAAAGCTTACTGAAGCTTTACGTCGTGCTCTTCCTGCAGCAACATTTCACTCCCGAAATAGCTTGTTCGATACGAATTCTTTTGTGATTGTAGCGGTTTATACACAAAACATTTAGCAAATTAGCTTCCTTGAAACAGATTTTTGTAAATATGTATTAATGTCTGCCTGTGCTCTGTGTTTGAGTGACACTTTGCAGACGACTACTGAAGTTGAAGTGAGTCTCAATGTTTGTCCTCCAGGACGTTCCTGCATCAAAGTCCTCTGAGACTATTGAGGTAATGCTACATTAATCATGGGTGGAAAAGGTGTAAATGGGGCCTAAAACTTCAAGTCCAGTCAAGTTTCCACTGCTGCTCAGACTCCTGCCAGGAGTCAGACGTGCAGAATCACATCAGTTCATTTGGCCTGAACCACATTCATGTGATTCAATTGATCAAACACATGCCGAGTGCCCGCCCTGTTCTAAACGGCTTCCAATGACGGCCTCTCAGGTGGTTCTGTGTAACAAATCATCTGGCGGGTCAGGTTAGGCTATTAATTAGAAAATCAGAGCATCTATTGACTCCACACAGCTCTCAACATGGCGACGGCTGACGGTGCTAACAGCGCTCACAGCAGCAACAGTGCTGACAGAGCTAACAGTGCTGACGGAGCTAACAGTGCTGACGGAGCTAACAGTGCTGACGGAGCTAACAGTGCTGACGGAGCTAACAGTGCTGACTGAGCTAACAGTGCTCACGGAGCTAACAGTGCTGACGGAGCTAACAGTGCTGACGGAGCTAACAGTGCTCACGGAGCTAACAGTGCTGACGGAGCTAACAGTGCTGACTGAGCTAACAGTGCTGACTGAGCTAACAGTGCTGACGGAGCTAACAGTGCTGACGGAGCTAACAGTGCAACGTACCCTCACACAACGGTTCGTATTATTTGATGTATTGATGTTCTGAATGTCGTATAGAACCTTTAACATTAAAAATAAAATGTAGCAGTCTTGCTTTTGAAAATGTGAACGTTAGCAAATTAGCTAACGAGCTAGCCTCTCCGACCTTCTAGCCTCAAACTAGCCATCTAAGTAAGCGAGCTTTGTTTTGTTTTCTATTCATATGTTTTCTCTTTAAAGTTCCTTCTTTGCCGTTAAATGACACTTTCTAAACTCCCACATTGCCTGTGAGTATATTTGTGTGTTCTCACCACATCAAAGCCCGTTTCTCTCAGACTGAGGGAGGACGTCGGCAGCTTCTCTTCCTCTCAGATCCAGAAACTCACTGGAAAACACAAAGAAGTCCATTTCTGCCCCCCCCCCTCTCCCTCTTTCTCCCTCTCTCTCCCCCTCATGCCAGGGCAGAAAGGCTGGCATTGTTTCCTGTTGGGCCGGCATGGAGCATGGATCTCTCCTCACACATGAGGGAATCTTGCTGTATTATGATTATTATTTGAAGGGGTGATGAAAGCGAGGGAGGGGAGCTGGTCAGCCGACTAGATGGCGAATAAAAATGACGATGGGATGATTTTTTTGTTGCTCCTGTCACATTATTTGCTCGGGGGGGTAAAGTGAGTCCGTCTGTCTGATGAGAGGACGTTTTGCTGCGATGTCCATCCTCTCGTCCACCAGTTTGTCCTCTGGGACGAATGAAGTGTTTTATTTGAACAGGCGAGGGGCCGTCTGAGAGGATGTGGAGATAATCAGGAATGTGAAAACAGAGAGATGGAGAGCTCTCTTCATACGGCATCAAACATTCCTCTCACGTCAGTCTGATGATATGTAGTCGTTCACTTGGTCTCTGCACACACGAGCAATATAGAAGCACAAATGTTTTATCTCTAACTGACTACATTTCTCCAGTGATTTCACGAAAAAGGCTTTCACCAGTTCAGACATTTTGAACATAAGAACTTACTAAAATATCTCTATAGAGTATTCTTTAGAACTTTCCAGCTGTATACCTTCATTTTGATATGTTTAAAGTTACTGTGAGGAACTTCTATCTGGTGCTGAACCAGTCTCAGTGTAGTCCTGATCCTCTATATGAACCAGTCTCAGTGTAGTCCTGATCCTCTATATGAACCAGTCTCAGTGTAGTCCTGATCCTCTATCAGACCTCCATCAGTACAGAGACCATCAGAGAGAAGATGGTCTGTTTCTATAGAGTTATTCTTAATGATGTCATCGGAGCCACCGGGTCGGATTCTGGTGAAACCAGATGAACTCATGCAGGTTCACCAGAAACTCCTTCAGCTCAGACTCCAGCAGAGACCGGTCCACCGTGGACAGACCCAGATCCTCCAGCAGAGACCGGTCCACCGTGGACAGACCCAGATCCTCCAGCAGAGACCGGTCCACCGTGGACAGACCCAGATCCTCCAGCAGAGACCGGTCCACCGTGGACAGACCCAGATCCTCCAGCAGAGACCGGTCCACCGTGGACAGACCCAGATCCTCCAGCAGAGACCGGTCCACCGTGGACAGACCCAGATCCTCCAGCAGAGACCGGTCCACCGTGGACAGACCCAGATCCTTCAGCAGAGACCGGTCCACCGTGGACAGACCCAGATCCTTCAGCAGAGACCGGTCCACCGTGGACAGACCCAGATCCTTCAGCAGAGACCGGTCTCTGGTGCTCAGAAACACCACCACGACTGCCAAGACCAACACAAAATGAAAGTTCCTCATAGTAACTTCAACCAAAACTGTGATGTCACTTAGTTCTTTGTTGTTCCGTTTTATACTGAAGACCTTGAACGTTTCATATCCACTAACTGGACTACATGGAGGACAGATGACTCCATCAGGCCCTTGAAACAACTTTTAAAAACTGATTCATGTGTTAATCGTGCATACAGACACAGACACGCTCTTCTGTCACTTCCACTACTCTGAACTTGCCAGATGGAGTTTCTTCTGTTGGAGTTCTTCCGTCAAATACTTTGTGACTACGGTTAAAGGTCAGAGGTCACTGTTTGATGTTAAGGAACAAATGCATGCCCTAAAGCTGCAGAGGTCTGTGTTCTATGTGATAGAACCACTACCGGCTTGTTACACGTGTGCAGGTTTAAACGTGTGTCAGAGAACAGAAGCCTCGGGGGGGGGGGGGGGGGGACGCTGAGTCAGCAAGACGCTCACAGCAGGAAAATAACAGCGACGAGGATTTGAATGAACGGAGGTGAAGCAGGCTTTGAGGCTTTGCAGGTTCCTTGCAAACACACCTGGCGGCTTTATGGAGGTCCAACGGATAAAATAAAGGAGGGGGGGGGGGGGGGGGGGTGCAAATACTGGCAGAGTAAATAACACCACCTGTAAAGACACCTGAAGATGACTCGTCTTTGGGTCTTAAGGTTAGAGCCCAGTGAATATGTTTCATGTAAACATCATATTATTGTATATTGTGAATGAGGTCTGATATCATTTAAAACATGTGTGACATGTTGATGTAGTTCAGGTTCTAGGATCGTTCTTTGGAGTTGTATATGTGTATATATATGTATATACATGTATATATATATATATATATACATGTGTATACATGTATATATATATATATATACATATATACACATGTATACATGTATGTATATACATACATGTGTATATATATATACATACATGTGTATACATGTATACAGCTCATTCACTGTCAGAGTCTCTCTGTGCGTTGAACACACAGTTAGTAGAGATGATGTCCAGAAGAACAGAAGGAGAAACATCATGAAGGACTTGGAGATCAACAGGTTTATATGAACAAACATCTTTTAGAGAAGCTGTTTGAAGGAATGAAAGAGGTCCAACAAGTCCTCCAGCGGTTACTTTAACTAGAGATGTGAATGTTAAATATACCTTTAATACCACAATGTCCAGGACAATCTAAACCTACAATACATAAATATATGAACATGATTCATTCATTAAACGGAGGGTTTATTCTGCTTTTAGAAACAAACCACAGAAATGCAGTAAACGTTAAAAAAGTTAAATTCTCGTGGCTCGGCTGATGGAGCGAGATGAGGGAACTGATTCTGATAAAAACATCTTAACAACAAGATAGTTAAACATCTGGAAACCACAGCATGAAGTCTACGCACGCACGCACGCACGCACGCACACACACACACACACACACGCACGCACGCACGCACGCACGCACGCACGCACGCACGCACGCGCACGCACGCACGCACGCACGCACGCACGCACACACACACACACACACACACACACACACACACACACACACACACACACACACACACACACACACACACACACGCACGCACGCACGCACGCACGCACGCACGCACGCACACACACACACACACACACACACACACACACACACACACACACACACACACACACACACACACACACACACACACACACACGCACACACGCACACACACACACACACACACAGCTCAAAGCTGAGAGTGAATTCATGGCTCCTACACAACATTTATGTGAAACCACAGTCTGACAACACCCAGCAGACAGACCAGCGCTGTTTGTTCTTCTACAAACGCTGCAGAGCTTCATGACAGAGACGAGTCCTCATTCAACTATGAGAGTAGAGCTAACAAGAAGGCTACTCCTTTTGTTTTCATGCTTTTCCTACAAAAGTCCAGCAACACGAGTCAATCTACGCTCGTTACATGAATACAGAACACCTGTCTTCAAAGGAAACAACTTAGTTAGGTTGAAGAACAGATGGTGAATACATAGCTAGGTTGTTTGGGTTGAACTAACTACAGAAGTTGCGTTACTTTAACTTAAGTACGCACCATACATGACAAATCAAACAGCGGTTTCCCTGTTTAAAGCCCGGTCTCTGTTTGACCCCTGACCCTCCCCTCCTGAACCTGTGTGGGGGTTTGCGGTCGTTGTACTTCCTGGTTCATGATAACGTGCACATTCAAATTGATTTGATTTATGCGCATTCTTTATTGTAGGCATAGCTACAGACGCTATGTGAGAAAAGCTTGGCAGAGAATGTAGAATCATCCAACATATTTCTCAAACTAAAACATGAACAGATATGTTACTGACATCACAGTTATTACTGAACAACATGAGCGTCATTGACAGTGTCAGATATGTACATCTGTGTGAGGTATGAGCCACTTATTCAAAGGAAAACTATGAAGACGGAACTTTGGGACCATTTTTCTTTCGAAGAAGAAGAATTTAAAAGTCTTGGAGACCATTGGAAGTCCTGGAGCCGTTACAGTTTGTTAGGAGACACAGGAAGAAGTCCATCTATGGAAGCTAGTGAATGACAACTCATGTCCAACTTCTCACCACAGTGTTTTAACAGCAGACTGCATTGTGGCATCGGAAACCTAAACATAGCCTTTACAAGCTTCATGGCTCGACCCTGAGCCGCTCTGGTCGGTGGCGTCTCGGCTTCAAGAAAACAACTGAGAGAACTTTCTCTTTTGAGAGCTTTCGCTGTTTATCTCAATTTAAATCAAACAGATCAGTTTCAGATCAAACAAATTGACCAATTATTGGGAGGATCAAAAAAGGTATTAGAATACATTTATTTACAACAGAGAGCTGCAGGATGACGTGTTTCTGGAGTCCAACAGGAAGTCATCATCACTGGGTCCCTCCACAAACAGCCAATAGGATTCTTCCTTTAGATTATTACAGAAAATAAACAATCGTTTATGATTTTTCCAGGTTTTGTTCATCACGATAATATTTTTCATCAGACAACTAAACGTTAAAATCTCTTCCGCTTCTGTTAAACTGATTTTATTTCAGACATCTAAACTAAAACACACTGACTTCCAGACGAGGGAACAGGAAGTGAAAAAGTGGTTTCCTGGTTTGAGGACTCATTCCTGCAGAACTCTTGAATGTAGATCACAATGCAATATGGGAATATATCTCCTCCAACCAAACGTTTGTGTAAAGAAAAGTGTTGGAGCAACAGGAAGTGTGTGACAGATAGAGGAAGAAGAAGTCTTCACTATATGGAGACTTCCCGCACAACGACCACTTCCTGTTAGTGACCGAGGTCAGTTAACCTCTGACCTCATGCTATGAACACTACTGAAGTTTGTTATCATCACATCCGCTCAGACGTCTTCATTCTGCTGTTTGAGTTCTGGTTACAGTAACGACGACTGTAGAGAAGAAGAACCATATCAGATGTATGGATTTTAATACTTGTGTGATGTGTTGTTTATTTATTTATTTTCTTGTACATCTTCTCTGATTTTCATCTATTCTTTTAATATCTTTTAGTCTTTCTCACTGAGAGTTGAGTAGGTCGATACTACATCGTGGTGAATTTACCACAAAATGTAAAGTGATTCCAGTATGTTTTTGCGCCATTTTAAGAGTTTTCAGAATATTTTGATGATTATCGGGATAATATTGTAAATCACATTATTTTGATGGTCGTGACACTTTCATATCTTTACTTTCTAATATTTTGTATGTAACTATCTGCGAACATGTTAGCCAGAACATCTTTATGAGGATGTACTGCTGCCCCCAAGTGGCCAAATAATAAATGTCTGCAGCTTTAAATAGACGGAGAAGCGTTTGTTTGGGCTGCAACCAGGGCACGAGTTTCTGTTTCAATACTTTTATGAATGGACTCAAGCAAAGCTTATTCTGGCTAAAAAAAATATTTGATGTAGAAAATGAGATTTGGTTTGGAAGCGCACTGACAGACCAGCCCGTCAGCGTTGGTATTGTTCCAATCAATGAACTGTGTGCTGACATCAAAAAACTGTGCACAACAGAAGAAATGCTCCAGAGTTCAAATTAGAATATTGTATTTTTCGACAGATAAGACGAAGCCCAACCACCGCACATTAAAATGCAAATCTATGCACAGCGAGGAACCAGCGCTTCCCCCTTAGCCTGATAGCATGAGTGAACACAGATTCATTATGCTGGCATGAGACGCTGAGCGTTGGAGAGACATGCCGCTATCAGCCGGCAGCTAAACGCACCAGCTGCCCCGTCTCAGAGTCTCCAACAGACACACACACACACACACACACACACACACACACAAGACGTTACAGAAATTAATTCCAGGACTGAATGTGGAAAAGAACAGAATGAATATACCTCTCATCTTCCTCAGTGAGTACTACTGAGATTCTCTTGAGCAACACAACTGTTAATAGGCTTTACACACAGAGGGTGTCACGAATAAACAACAAGGAAATAATACATATCTAGGGCTTTTATTGTGAAGGACCGAGGGGATCTGGTAAGAGCTGCCTTTGTAAACGTTGAAAGAAATAATTTGCTGATATTTATATAGAAAAACCAAAGAAATAGAACAGGAGTCGAACGGAAATAGTTGTCAGTGGTCAAAAAGAAAAGTAAAGCATGGTGGAATTAGCTATCCAGCTAACTAGCCAGCTGTCCGCCAGTTAGCTGGTTAGCTTGTTAGCTTGTTCTTCTCCGGAGCATAACTTTACTACTCCACTGCTCGTTTTAGTCGTTACTCTAATATCTCCCCTCAGTGAGTCTCTACTTGCCATAAGTCGGAATAGTTCATACAGAAGCTAACCCACTACAACGGTACACATTAAAAATGGCCGCCACTCTGACCGTCCTGCTACGTTGATTTGAATGGGAATGCACCTTCTACTCCTACTTTACTGCACAATGTTATTGGTTGATGCCTTTATTCGTGGTGCAAAAGCTCAGAAAAATTGAACTTTTTCCCAATAAAAGTTATGCCGCATATATTGACGTATGAAAAATAATCACACAAAATAATGTGTAATGGATTTAACACTAGAAATCTGTGAAAAATATGAGCACAGAGGTTAAAAAAGAAGACAGACCCTGGCTGCTTCATGTGAAATCATCACCAGCAGAGACGTGTGAAACTGCAGCACAGCAGTTCAGAGGATCAGAGAGCCGGTCATTATCACATTATCGTCTCCGGTGACACTAGAAATTATACCTCAAGGCCTCCAGGAAAGAATACTTGTTGTCTCCGTCCAAACCACTGCGATCCACCAGAACCACAGGCCGACATGACTCACTGTTTTCTCTGGCTGCCTCTCTGCTCAGCTGGTTTGTTGCAGTAAAGTATTAAATATTTGAATCTTTGTCACCTCCCTGTTAAGTCCAGTTGCAGATCTATTGCATTAGCTCAATATTTCCACTTGCTGTTGCTGCTGCTAGTTCGCAGTGAAAGGTTGACACCACTGAATATCCATCTTTTGAGTGTCAAACACAAACTCCCTGAAGGAAAAGACTAAAAATTATGGTAAGCGTGCCGTCAAGACTTCCTTCATCACGAGTTAATGTTCCTGCAAACGGCACCACCGTTGGTCAATTTGGACCCAACCAGAGCCAATTGTGAAGTGTTTGAAGCAGCAGATCCTTTAATTCCATTGGATGCAAAGGTCTTGTCTCCTAACTCTCCCGAAGGTTTTTATCTGGTTTCTTTTGTTATAGTTTTGTTTTATTGCTTTATTTAACCTTTATTTAGGAGCGTAATCCTCATTTCCAAGGCGGTCCTGGCCAAGATGGCGCCACACCACATGAAACTCCAACAATAGACTTTTAAAAAACAAAAGAGCAAAAACAACATAAAATACAAAGTAAGTTGTGTTTTCCACAAGACATTAAAGGTGCATAATGCAAAATTGAGTGTATATCTATTGCACAGCTCTCAACATGGTGACGGCTGAGCTGGCGTCTTGCTGCTAACAGCGCTAACAGCGCTAACAGTGTTAACAGCGCTAACAGCGCTAACAGTGTTAACAGCGCTAACAGCGCTAACAGCGCTAACAGTGTTAACAGCGCTAACAGCGCTAACAGTGTTAACAGCGCTAACAGCGCTAACAGCGCTAACAGCGCTAACAGTGTTAACAGTGCTAACAGCGCTAACAGTGTTAACAGTGCTAACAGCGCTAACAGTGTTAACAGCGCAGACTACGGCAGCAGTGCTGACAGAGTTTAACTGAGGGGGAACAAAAAGGTGGGTGCTACGTTTCCGTTATCAGCTGTAACCGCCGTATCAGATATTTACTGATATTTTATAATAAATTATCAAAGGAATTAAATGATTTATTTCATTCTAACTGTGTTAATCTGCATGAAAGACTTGTTCTAGTTCTCTCTACTTCTAGTCATGATTGTTCTGTTTCCATAGAGGAGCAGGACTTTTATTTTGAAATGACAATCGAGGCCACAGAGAGTAAAACGTGGCCCCGTGACTGCTTGGAACACAGCAGTGAGAGTAACGGTCACGTTTTACTTCCACCTTAAACAACGGGACAGAACAGGGAAACCAGTGGGAGTGGGTGACTGGGAATGTGGTATTCCAGTGCTCAGTGGTTCCGTTGACTTTTGGCTCAGTGTTTCAAAGACGTGGAGCTGGACAGACATTCCAGCCTCGCGGGCACAAAGAGGCTCTTTCAACAGCAGTAATCCTCTGGAGGAGGAGCGGGAACGCTGCCGGCCTGCTGCTGGATACTGGACTACTGGACCCACACTGACCCTGTTATACCGATATATGGGGTCAATACGGGGCTTTTATCAAGCTGTGGGTATATTTCAAGACGGAATGAACATCATGCTGTATTGAAGAAGACTTGAAACTAGAGATTGAGACCATAAACTCATGTTTACAATGTTTACTGAGGTAATAAATCAAGAGAGAAGTAGAGTCATTTTCTCATAGACTTCTATAGGACCAGAGGAGTCGCCCCCTGGTGGACATTAGAGAGAATGCAGCTTTAACATGAAGCAACGACTTCACTCTTTAGAACTGGAGGTTGCCTCCATTGTTAAACTACAGTAACCAGCAGCCTTGTGACTGTGTTTTAAAACACTTGTTTCTCGTCTTCTCATCTCTGTTTGAGTGTGTGGATGAAGGTGCAAATGTAAAGCCTCTTCTTTATGATCAGAAACACTAGATTCCTCCACTGAAGCTCTCCATGTAGACGTGTGTTTGTGTCTTAGAATGTGTTAAAAGTTTCCCACAGACAACTTAGCGATTATCAATCCATTCAGCAATAAATATGAAATAAATCATAACATCTTATCAGACTTAAGGCTGATATGGCCTCACAGATCACAGAGCAGGTTCACTAGTGAACATCATCCTATTTGTCACCAAAACAAAGCCGACAGCATGTTTCTGTCCTACGTCCGTGAATGAAGAGCTTTGACTATAATAATACACATAAACACTCATCTCCACACATCCACAGTGTCACTCACCCTCCTCTCTCTCTTCTGTTCAGCTCTCATTCAAAGCTTTAAAAATCCATCCAGCGTCCTTATTCTAATACTTCCAGACGTCCACGCAGCTTGTTCATGTGTAGGAATGAACATTGTTGGTGGTAAACTATGAAAGAAGGGAGTGACAGGGAGGAGGAGGAGGAAAGGAAGTGAAGGGGAGAGGAGAGGAGGGGAGGCTGGGATATCCCTTTGAGTCATGGAAAGTAGTCCAAAGAGCAGACATGTGTGTGTCTTTGTGTTGTCATTCAGCCTCATTAACTCTGGAAACACTCACTGATGGAAAACATGCATCACCGATGAATACACATATTCTCTTTATTCACCACTGTGATGGAGAAGTTCACTTCATTTTCTTTTGTTGGGGGATTTTGTTGTTTTATGTATTTGATTTTACTGAATATTTTCATATTTGTTTCTGTCCATTTGTCCTGCTAGTTTCACTTTTTACAAAAAAGATTCCATTTAATTTTAAACCCACTACAAGGAACTTCCATTTCCTGTTGATGCTGTCGCCCCCTGTGGACTACAGTGGTAGTGTCTCTGAGCACCAGACTCCCTTTAGAAAACCTCTCATTCTACTGCAGCAGGGTCTGACAGTCTAACCCTCTCAGTCCTGGTTCTGGTTCTCCCGTGCCTCCCTTCCCTCCAGCGGGTCCATCAATACGTCCTGGGTCTCCAGCAGAGAGGAGAAGCTCTGCTCCTGGAGGAGGAGGAGGAGGAGGAGGAGGCGCTGCTGCTGCCGGGAGCTGAGCTCTCCTCCTCCCTCCGGAGCTCCAGATCTGGGTCTGTCCGCGGTGGACCGGTCTCTGCTGGAGGATCTGGGTCTCTCCACGGTGGACCGGTCTCTGCTGGAGGATCTGGGTCTCTCCACGGTGGACCGGTCTCTGCTGGAGGATCTGGGTCTGTCCACGGTGGACCAGGTCTCTGCTGGAGGATCTGGGTCTGTCCACGGTGGACCGGTCTCTGCTGGAGGATCTGGGTCTGTCCACGGTGGACCGGTCTCTGCTGGAGGATCTGGGTCTGTCCACGGTGGACCGGTCTCTGATGGAGGATCTGGGTCTGTCCGCGGTGGACCGGTCTCTGCTGGAGTCTGAGCTGAAGGAGTTTCTGGTGAACCTGCATGAGTTCATCTGGTTTCACCAGAATCCGACCCGGTGGCTCCGATGACATCATTAAGAATAACTCTATAGAAACAGACCATCTTCTCTCTGATGGTCTCTCTACTGATGGAGGTCTGATAGAGGATCAGGACTACACTGAGACTGCTTCAGGACCAGATAAAAGATCCTCACAGTAACTTTTAACATACTTTTTTTCTGATAGTATTTACAGTAATATATTGTTGAACTCCATATTTTCCAAACAAACAATCACATTTTCTATTTATATCCTATTGTTCTTGGTGTATCTTTCTATATTTTGCAATATCTCTGCAAAGATCATCAACGTTTCCTTTATAGTCTACGACACACACATCATAGTGCATCAGTGAGCTCACACATTTTCCACCAAAACAGTCATACAAAGAGTGTGTGTGTGTGTGTGTGTGTGTGTGTGTGTGTGTGTGTGTGTGTGTGTGAGTGAGTGTGTGTGTGTCCCAACAGGCCAGGTGAAGATGAGGAGCAGCAGCCAAAACACCATGACATCACCCTTTACAAGGCTGCTGCCTCTCTGCCAAAACCCTTTGTTACTATAGCAACTCCACAGTGAAAACACCGTGTGTGTTTGTTTTGTGTACATGTGTGTGTGTGTGTGTGTGTGTGTGTGTGTGTGTGTGTGTGTGAGTAACTGCAGCATATGCCTTAGAGTTGGTTAGATGTTGTAAAACGTCATATTATAAGCCAACAGTGCCTCTCAGACAGCGCTTCTATCAGAGTGTGAGAGAATGATTACGTCTTTGTTTTGGGATGAAGGCTCACTGCTGATAGAAGACAAAGACAATGAAGGGAGGAAATGATGGGGGAGGACAAAGAAAGGGAGAGGAATCTGCAAAGGTCATATCCCAATCTGCAGATGAAACGCATTCTGATTGGCTGCCTGATCCGTGTGTGTGTGTGTGTGTGTGTGTGTGTGTGTGTGTGTGAGTTGTACATGCTGCAGCTGTTGGGAGAGGCGGCTACAGTAGATTGTACAGCTGTTTGTGTGAATAACAAAGTGGAGTGAGCAGTTAGTAGCCTCTGTTGTCCTGATGAGCTGCTCATTCTCACGGCTTCTTCCTCCGTCAGTAATGTGGTCCAACATCCCTCTGAATGTAATCAAAATCTGACCTGTGGAGCAACAACTGACCCTTCTCTATGCCCCGTACACTACACACTACACTATACACTACACACTACACTATACACTACAGACTATACTATACACTACACACTACACACTACACTATACACTACAGACTATACTATACACTACACACTACACACTACACACTATACACTATACACTACACACTACACACTACACTATACACTACACACTACACTATACACTACACACTACACACTACACTATACACTATACACTATACACTATACACTATACACTACACACTACACACTACACACTATACACTATACACTATACACTACACACTACACACTACACACTACACACTACACTATACCGTACAAACTATGTTCACGACACCGTACACTACACAGTACACTACACCGTACACTACACCGCACACTACACAGTTACACTACACCATACACTACACAGTACAGTACACCGTACACTACACAGTACACTACACAGTACAGTACACCGTACACTACACAGTACACTACACCGTACACTACACAGTACACTACACCGTACACTACACCGCACACTACACCGTACACTACACCGTACACTACACCATACACTACACCGTACACTACACAGTACACTACACCGTACACTACACCGTACACTACACCGCACACTACACTGTACACTACACCATACACTACACAGTACACTACACCGTACACTACACAGTACACTACACCATACACTACACAGTACGGTACACCGTACACTACACAGTACACTACACCGTACACTACACAGTACACTACACCATACACTACACAGTACGGTACACAGTACACTACACCGTACACTACACCGTACACTACACCGCACACTACACTGTACACTACACTATACACTACACAGTACACTACACCGTACACTACACAGTACACTACACCATACACTACACAGTACGGTACACCGCACACTACACTGTACACTACACCATACACTACACAGTACACTACACCGTACACTACACAGTACACTACATCGTACACTACACCGTACACTACACCGTACACTACACAGTACACTACACCGTACACTACACCGTACACTACACCGCACACTACACCGTACACTACACCGTACACTACACAGTACACTACACTGTACACTACACCGTACACTACACTGTACACTACACCGTACACTACACAGTACACTACACCGTACACTACACAATACACTACACCATACACTACACCGTACACTACACAGTACACTACACAGTACACTACACTGTACACTACACCGTACACTACACCGTACACTACACCGTACACTACACAGTACACTACACCGTACACTACACAATACACTACACCATACACTACACCGTACACTACACCGTACACTACACCATACACTACACCGTACACTACACCATACACTACACAGTACACTACACCGTACACTACACAATACACTACACCATACACTACACCGTACACTACACAGTACACTACACCGTACACTACACCGTACACTACACCATACACTACACCGTACACTCACATTTTTTTAATTACAGCATGAATCATCAAAGCAGATGGTTTCCTCTATATTTGGTTTCTAATACCTGTGATATTACTTTTTTCTATTAACACACAATAGCAAACCCACCACCCTAATTATTGTTCATTCAGCAGCTCGGTGCAAAGACGAACCCTTCGGTTTTTGCTGAATGCAGACAAATAGTGTCACCTTTAAATAAATGGACATGAACCAATCAGCACTCACGGAGGTCAATTACCACACTGAGAAAGACGCCGATGTAGAAGCTGAGTGGATGTGATGCAAATTGCCTGACTCCTACTCCACATTTAGGAAACCAGCATTTGCACATTTCCCCCTCTATAAATGCACTCACGTCCCATGAGGTCTTTTACACTAAAGCCGCCATGATGCACTGAAATTACAAGCTTATTACAGTCCTCTGGTGGGAAGCATCCTACAAGGGTGGAAGAAAATCTGCAAGATCACCTTCAAGGCCACAAAGGCCTTCACTGACAGCAGAAGTGGAGCACCAAGAGGAGGTATTAAGACCCAGAGAGTGGGTCTGGATGGATGGGTGTGTGGTTGAGGGTGATGTGATGGGGTGGGGTGGGGGGTCGGGGGGTAGATAGAGTGCCACTGTGCTTGGCCTGATTATGCTCTCAACAGAATGAGCTCACACAACAAAGGATTTATTATCACGAGCTAGAGAGTCGCTGCGGTCTGGGAACTCCGTACGGCCGTTTTTCTTCTGCCAGGCGCCCGAAAAATGTGTCCCGGCTCTGCTTCGGTCGGGAGGTTCAAACAACAGCCGGCCCTGTGTTGGGTCTCTATGAAGCAGCCAGTGTCTCTGCCTCTCACAGGCCCACGCTTTAGCTGTTTTACCCTCCATCTCCAACTTCTGTCCTCCAGGTACTTTAACACTGTCCATCTGTGCTTAAGGGTGAGCCGGTCAAAGTCACTGCTTATGTTTAAAATGTTTTAAAACGTTTTAAAGAACAAAATAACATAAGAAATTACTCAATTCAACGCACTCGAGAGGTTTAGCTGCTTCAGCCTCACTTTGTCTGATATGACCACTAGCTGATGGTGGCTAATGTTAACAGACATAATTATATAAAACATAGTTTAATAGTTTAGTTTCATGACATGATGTAATCACGATCACCCAACACTTTATTATTATATATTTATTACATTCAATTTGATTTTATTCTATTTTATTATTTTCTATAAGTGTCTTGTGCAATAAGTGAATAGGTGCAATATATATATGTACATAGCTATGTTGTTATTTTACTTTATTTCTATTTTGTGTCATGTTTCTTTTCTTATACTCACAAAATATGGAACTATGCACACAATTCAGAAAAGTAGCATTTAGTGTGTAATTTCGGATACAGCCAAAGGCTCAATTAAATCGTTTTCAATGAAATAGAAATTGTAAAACAACTAGGCTGTTGCTACTTTAATTAAAGGCAAAGTAATCCTAAAGTAATAACACATTACATCTTAAAGCAGACATGAATGATTTTCATTCTGGTCTTTTAGAGGCAGCATAACAAGCTGAAACAATAAAACTGGAATGCTATCGTAAAGTTTATACGGCAAACATTATAATAAACTCCAACATGCTGCATAAACCAACTGTCGGGCTTCACAGAGAGCAGACTCCTCCAGCCTGGACTGGTTGTGTCTGCTGCTGATAAGAAAAAGGACACACTCAACTTCCAGAGAGGGAAACATCCAGAAGATCCCACGAAGGACAAAGACCATATATTATATTCACTGATGAAGGCAGTGGGAGCAGCAGCTCATTAATTCAGCTCCGTGTTTAGTTTACACAGTTATCACAGTAAAAACACAAAAAAACGATACAGAAACCAACGTCCTCCAATCAAAACTACCAACCTCATGCTATGAAAACAATAATGTCATTAGGTCATCATTTATTTAGTGCCTGATAGTGGTGCTCATATTATCCAGACTGTATATAACAAGTGGTTTGTGGACTGTTGTTTTGAAGCCTTGAGTTTGGGATTTTGGTCGTCGCCATCTTGTTTTTTTTTGCAACCAGAAGTGACACAAGAGGGTGGAGCTACGTTAAGAATGTTACAATTAACTTTCATGAAGTGAAAACAAACTCTGAAAGAGTTAAAGTTGGAAGACGAAAACACGGACAACTCTCAGACCGGACAACGCCGTGATAAAGACCTGTCAATCACTGTGTAGCCCCGCCCCTAAAGCATCCCCTGCTTTATGGTCTGTTTGACTCTAAATGGACCATAATGTACTAAATGAACATCATGCTGCATTGAAGAAGACTTGAAACTAGAGATTGAGACCATAAACTCATGTTTACAATGTTTACTGAGGTAATAAATCAAGAGAGAAGTAGAGTCATTTTCTCATAGACTTCTATAGAACCAGAGGAGTCGCCCCCTGGTGGACACTAGAGAGAATGCAGCTTTAACACGTGAAGCTTTGACTTCACTCTTTAGAACCGGAGGTTATCAAACTAAACCACAAGAAAACTTAACAAAGTATCACTCTAAGGAACTCCAAATACATGAAGCCATTTTTACATTCACCGAATGTAAAAATGTGAAGTTATGACATTGCTTTTGAGGTTATTTCTGACATTTTCAGGAGCTTCTATACAATGAGTGCATGGAAATTAATATAATAACAGCATGATACAAGAAGTATACTTTGCAAATCATGAATTTCCTGCTTTTTAAAATCAGAACGGCACTCTTAAGACGTAACAATAGCTCTATGATCAACCTGTCTGACATCACAAACAGCATGTGAACAACGTGTGAAGCTTCTACTTTACCTGGTGGAGTGGTGGTTGTAGGTGTGTGTGTGTGTGTGCGGTGGTGAGGGGGGGGGGGGGTCCAGTAACACCACAGGACTACACAAACACACTGCTGCTGCTCATGAAGACGGGACGCGAGCAAAACTCCAAAACTCCAAAAGACTGAGATCCAAAGTGGAAGCTCCCTTTCTTTGTTGTGTTCTCTCTCTCTCTCTCTCTCTCTCTCTCTCTCTCTCTCTCTCTCTCTCTCTCTCTCTCTCTCTCTCGTCGTCAGGCTCTCTCTCTCTCTCTCTCTCTCTCTCTCTCTCTCTCTCGTCGTCAGGGTCTCTCACTCACTGCCTGCACACACACACACACACACACACACTGTTGGTTGCTGTCATAACACACACTGGGCTAAAGCCATGTGGCTGCTGACACACACTGTCTGACTGGCTGCTGCTGGTCGCCTCCCTCTCACTCTCTCTTGACTCGCATGCTCACTCTTTCACACTCTCTCTTTTTTGCCTTTACTCACACACACACACACACACACACACACACACACACACACACACACACACACACACACACACACACACACACACACACACACCTTAAACACATGCACCCTGCGGCCGTTCCTGGTCCGGTCAGCCTCGCCCCAACACGAGGGGACACAAGGCGTCCATTCTTTCGGATGAAGAAATGCTGTGTTGTTCATGAAAAACCTGCAGAAATGTTGGGACCCGAAGGTAAACTAGGTGGTGAAAGAGGAGTGGAGTACAGTGAGGGGGTGGGGGGGTCATGTATTCTCTCACACTGGAGCTACTGTTACTCTGAACCACATAATCCCACATGTTCCCCTCTCAGCACTGAGTCTGCTCTAATAAACGGGCTTCTGTATCATTTAAACACATTTCATGACGTGTTTGAATCATAGAAATTAAATGGGAGCAGGAAGGTCAGAGCGGCGGCCATTTTTATGTGTACCGTTGTAGCGGGTTAGCTTCCGTATGACTGACTTACAACAAGTGGAGGACTCACTGAGCTCAGGTTGGAGTAGTAACGTTAGGAAGCGTAGTCAAATTTAACAACTTAGTGTTTCATCCACACAATCATTCTGTAATGCTAATTCACGTTAGCTAAAAAGAGAGTAAAAGTAATGCCGTGTTCTAAATCTACAGTACTTTGTGCAGCCTGCAGAAACACTGCAGACCGTCATCCCCGTTGAACAGCTGGTTGCTCTCTGACCAAACTGGATCCACTACAACATCATTTAGCCCAAATTCCAGCTGTAACCACTGCATGCATCTGTGCTGCAGATGCTCTGGGATGTCTTCTTTTTGATTTACATGACAAACATGTCTAACATTCCTGTAGGGCTGGGTGGGACTTATCATGATTTATATGTATATATATATATATATATAAGTACCCTCATCCCAACCAAACCGTCTGAGACAAATTCAACCTGTTTACTTGAATGGAACTGATGCTGGTTATGGCAGCTGGTGGGAAATCTTCTCTGCAGACACTTCAAATTGCACAGATTGTAACTGCTGTAAATATATCAATGTGGGCTGATGAGTTAATCCCCACTGAGATGTCTGTCTTTCAAAACTCCCTTTCTTGCTCAATGCTCAATTCCCCTCCCACCATGACCATCTATATCCCCACATTTCCCACTGCTCAGCAATGCCACAACAATGCACGACGGTCGGTTCTCAAGCTAAAATGGCTGATGTTGCTGAGATCTCCCTGTAGCATCAGTTTGTAGGTATTCCTTCTTAACTAGACATTTGTGTTGGCAGTAAGTAGTGAGCTCACACGTCTCCATTGGGAAATGACATGTTATTTGCTGCTTACTGGCCTCCAACTGTGCTATTGATAGAGGTCACATGTTTTTATTGGCCCAAGGTCTAAACCGTGCTTAGTATACACAGGCTATTTATTTATAGACCACATTTCTGTTAAAGTAAATATGATTGGCAGAATCATTCTCTGAACACTTTAGATAACGCTGGCTTGCAAGTTTTGTTGCCTGAAATAAATACAAATTGATCTCAATATATACAGTCACTCACTCCTCTGGACGGCGAGCGTGTTAGCCGGTTCCTACGCCGCTGGCAGACCGCTCTGCCGGGAGGAGAGCAGATGGCAGCTCCAGAGAGGACGACTAGTTAGCTAGCTAACTAGTCGCTAACTAGATACCTCTCCTCCCGAAGAAGTATCGACAGCTTTTATTACGCATTTGATCCGTTGGTAATATATATAATATATATATCGCTAAGTGGTCCTTTAAAGGTGCAAGATCAGAGATTGGAAGCATTCCTATTGCCTCTCAACGACTCTTAAGTGAGGCGCGGCTGGTGAACAGAAGGCTATGCACCGACAGATCGTGTGCAAGATTACCCAGAGCAGCTTTAATTCATTAATATGCACGCAGTGAACATACAAATAGACGTGCGTGTGACATTGTCCTTCACGTTTCACTCTTAGCATCCGTCTGGATGGATAGACGCTAACCAACACGTCACTGAGCCTCATATCCTCGTTGTTGAAGCAGTAAAAGAGGCAGCAGACAGTAGCACTGCATGGACGAGCCTCCAGGTAACCACAAACCACCTGAAGGTCAAAGGTTCACTTCTCTTTTATGTGAACACACACACACACACTTAGCATAAACAGACATCAGAAACAGTAAAAGCTCTCTCGCTCCTTTCATCTTTAATGAAAAGCATATTTGGTTCTGCCCCCCTCATCCTCCCCTCCCAACACCACACCAGCACCCACGTACCCATTGAAACCCTCACGTCTTTATAGAAACATACAGCAGCAGCGCTGCAGGGCTGAGCTGAGGGAAGCGCTCATTATGAACATCAAAGCTGTGGATGGGCGCTGACTTGATCCTGTGAGATGATTGGAGTATCTCACTCAGGGAACAAAAAAAAATGGTTGGACGTAGGATGGAAATTCAATTACCAAGCGATTCAGGGCCTGGCACAGGGAGGAGGGGGGGAATGTAAAGATTTGGGTCATCATTTTTGTTGCCAGGATGTGTTTGCAGTTGATGGGTGGTGGATCAGACTCCCACATGTTGCCCCTGAAGCCCCCCGAGGGCCCATGATTCTGTAGGAAGCTGTTGTGGGCCCACAATGTGCCACCAGAGAACATGTTTTTACATTTTTTTTATTGAACAACACCGTCTCTGAGTGTCTCCCCCCCCCCACAATAACGTCCACGTCAATCTTTGTGTCATGCTCCGTCTTTCAACGCTGAAATGTTCCCGTTTTGAGACAATGGCCAGCGGTGGTTTATGTGGAGACAAAAGTCCGGGAGTGCTGCTGTTCTGAGGGATTACTGAGAGTTTAGCTGCAGGCATCGCTTCTTTATGATGGGAGTCTGAGCCTCTGAGACGGAGAGCAGGGACGCAGCAGAACACTAGTGCCACCTAGTGCTGCTCATGGAACCTGCTTCATGCTGCACACATGTTAACTGTGACGGGAGTTCTTCTCCTTTTAATACACTTTAATAACAAACTATATTTTGATGTCAACAGAGACCTTATTTTTCTGCAAAGATTGAATATTTTTGGTGTGGATAAATAAGTAGTTTATATTGCGTTATATCTTTAATTCATTCTTTGTAGGTTTGGCCCAAAATTTGGGTGCAAGATTAATTAATGCAAGATTTGTTGACAATTATAAATCAATACGCCGTAAACCTTTAACCCATCTGATGAATATATCAATAACAAACAGTAGTCGGGGTCCCTCAGGGGTCTATATTAGGACCAGTTTTATTTAGTATATATTAACGATCTTCCTCAAGATGTTTCAACATGTTGTGTCGTGTTTAAAACCAGACTTTTGGCTAAAATCAGCACAAAGGTGTCGAGTCCAATGATTGCCTTGTTCACTATTTATTGCGTTAATCCTGCTGATTCTATTCATTATCTCACGCTGGTGGACTATGATGTTGTTTC
Organism: Leptoclinus maculatus; assembly: GCA_032191485.1. Classification (NCBI taxonomy): domain Eukaryota; kingdom Metazoa; phylum Chordata; class Actinopteri; order Perciformes; family Stichaeidae; genus Leptoclinus; species Leptoclinus maculatus. The sequence goes on from JAVDOI010000126.1 coordinate 109,889, forward strand.
ATGGTTAGCTTCTAGAGCTAACTCTGGTGCAGCTAGTTTTAATTGTGCACTATTACTGCAAAACAGAAGCACTGAATATGTCAAATTTAAATGACTGAAAAAGTTACACACAAACACTTCATTCTGTTAAATTTGACACGATCAGGTTTTATAAAGTGAAGTGAACCTGGATGTTGGAGACAGAATGTAGCGAGTCGGTGTGAGAAGAGAGATCAGCTGACCGGCTGCTGTTTGAACGCTCGCAGAGAAGAACGTTCACATACGGATACAGAATTCCTCCGATATCGTCTCTGTGTCTGTCTGTCTGTCTCTGCTCTTAATGCAGACGAGTCAGTAACTGCAACTGTTTTTAACTAACTGTTGGTGTTGTTGTCTAAACCTAACTGTTGGTGTTGTTGTCTAAACCTAACTGTTGGTGTTGTTGTCTAAACCTAACTGTTGGTGTTGTTGTCTAAACCTAACTGTTGGTGTTGTTGTCTAAACCTAACTGTTGGTTTAGTTGTCTAAACCTAACTGTTGGTTTAGTTGTCTAAACCTAACTGTTGGTGTTGTTGTCTAAACCTAACTGTTGGTGTTGTTGTCTAAACCTAACTGTTGGTGTTGTTGTCTAAACCTAACTGTTGGTTTAGTTGTCTAAACCTAACTGTTGGTTTAGTTGTCTAAACCTAACTGTTGGTGTTGTTGTCTAAACCTAACTGTTGGTGTTGTTGTCTAAACCTAACTGTTGGTTTTGTTGTCTAAACCTAACTGTTGGTGTTGTTGTCTAAACCTGACTGTTGGTGTTGTTGTCTAAACCTAACTGTTGGTGTTGTTGTCTAAACCTGACTGTTGGTGTTGTTGTCTAAACCTAACTGTTGGTGTTGTTGTCTAAACCTAACTGTTGGGTTTAGTTGTCTAAACCTAACTGTTGGTGTTGTTGTCTAAACCTAACTGTTGGTTTTGTTGTCTAAACCTAACTGTTGGTTTAGTTGTCTAAACCTAACTGTTGGTGTTGTTGTCTAAACCTAACTGTTGGTTTTGTTGTCTAAACCTAACTGTTGGTTTAGTTGTCTAAACCTAACTGTTGGGTTTAGTTGTCTAAACCTAACTGTTGGTGTTGTTGTCTAAACCTGACTGTTGGTTTTGTTGTCTAAACCTAACTGTTGGTGTTGTTGTCTAAACCTAACTGTTGGTTTAGTTATCTAAACCTAACTGTTGGTTTAGTTGTCTAAACCTGACTGTTGGTGTTGTTGTCTAAACCTAACTGTTGGTTTAGTTGTCTAAACCTAACTGTTGGTGTTGTTGTCTAAACCTGACTGTTGGTTTAGTTGTCTAAACCAGAGGTCTTCAACAGGGGGTCCGCGACCCCTAGGGGGTCCGCGGAGGTACTGCAGGGGGTCCGCGAAATTTTTGGTTGATTAGACCATTTTTGTAGTAGCGTAGTAGTGGTAGCATGTAGTAGCATGTAGTAGCGTGTAGTAGCGTGTAGTAGTGTGTAGTAGTAGTAGTAGCGTGTTGTAGTTGTGTGTAGTAGTAGTGTGTAGTAGTGTGTAGTAGAGTGTAGTAGTAGTGTGTAGTAGTGTGTAGTAGTGTGTAGTATTAGTGTGTAGTAGTGTGTAGTAGTAGTGTGTAGTAGTGTGTAGTAGTAGTAGTAGCGTGTAGTAGCGTGTAGTAGTAGTGTGTAGTAGTGTGTAGTAGTGTGTAGTAGTAGTAGTAGCGTGTAGTAGTGTGTAGTAGTAGTGTGTAGTAGTGTGTAGTAGTGTGTAGTAGTAGTAGTAGCGTGTAGTAGTGTGTAGTAGTAGTGTGTAGTAGTGTGTAGTAGTAGTAGTAGCGTGTAGTAGTAGTAGTAGCGTGTAGTAGTAGTGTGTAGTAGTGTGTAGTAGTAGTGTAGTAGTAGTGTGTAGTAGTAGTGTAGTAGTAGTAGTAGTAGTGTGTAGTAGTAGTAGTAGTAGCGTGTAGTAGTAGTGTGTAGTAGTGTGTAGTAGTGTGTAGTAGTGTGTAGTAGTGTGTAGTAGTAGTAGTAGCGTGTAGTAGTGTGTAGTAGTAGTGTGTAGTAGTAGTAGTAGTAGCGTGTAGTAGTAGTAGTAGCGTGTAGTAGTGTGTAGTAGTAGTGTAGTAGTAGTGTGTAGTAGTAGTGTAGTAGTAGTAGTAGTAGTAGTAGTAGCGTGTAGTAGTAGCGTGTAGTAGTAGTGTGTAGTAGTGTGTAGTAGTGTGTAGTAGTGTACATGTAGCCTGAAGCACCACAGATGATGATTTGTTGACTTGGTTGCTTGCACACTTTCTCTCCCCCTCTTTCTCACTCTCTCACTCTCTCTCTCTCTCTTTGACACACTTCTCGGGAGAAGTGTCACCTCCCGGTGGCTCTCAGGAACAGCTCCACCAACAGGTGAGAGTGTTAAATGACATGAAACAACTGTGGATGACCCTCCAATCAGAATATAAAGCCACATGACGCCATAGTAACTGTTGCCACAGTATGTCCTTTCCATGGTGGAGGAGAGTTCAATAACTATTCGTGAACATGAGCGACTCAAAGCCAGAAACCAGAGAAGGAAGTCTCAAACGAGTGATGTTGTCAAGTATAACATGTTGAGTTGCTCCATAGACAATGAATGGAAACGGATTTTAAGTTTTCTATAAACATAACAACAGCCGACTGTAAAGAAGAAGTGGACGTAGTTGTCGTGACGTCACTGGACTGATGTTTTGAAGCAGCGAGTTTGGCATTTTGGTCGTCGCCATCTTGTTTTTTTGCAACCAGTGAACAGGAAGTGACCATATCTGGACTGAGGAGGAGTGACGTAGAGACGCCGTATACGTCTCTGGTAGAGACCTGTCAATCACTGTGTAGCCCCGCCCTAAAGCATCCCCTGCTTTATTACTCCTAGTGGTACCTTGGAGTACTGCAGGGGATATTTGAGGTTTTTATTTATGTTAGTTAAAAAAATATTAGTCATGCATATTTTCGAATATAATTATAGTAAACTACAATAAGTTAAAAAAAATCTAAATTTAAGAATCAGAATCAGAAGTTCGATATTCAATATTCTTATTTTTAATGCAATCGTTAACTGTTCTAAACTGCCACAACAAACACATTTTATTTTCTACAAAACAAATAGGGAGGTGATTGGCTGAAAAACAATTTTAAAGGAGTACATTATTAAAACAAAGTTTGAGAGCCACTGACCAATAATTTAGTTTAATTCATCGTCTTCCTTAACACTTGATAAGGATAAGAAATGTGAGTTTTAGCACTCTAGTTTTTAGACTTGGGGAGTTCATGTTGCCGTAGTTCCTCTTTAAGTAGCTGGTCTCTACTTTGTAAACAAACCAAAGCCACTGAATAAGATGACACACGAGAGAAACAATTAATCCATTATTGTCAATCGGCAACTTGATTAATTAAAACTGATTATCTGTGAGTTGTGGACAAATCAAGACATTTGAGGACGTCATCTTGAGGTTTTGGGAAACACTTTTCAACATGTTATACCATTTTATAGATCAAACAACTCATCGATATATCAAGAAAATAACCAACAATAACAAAATAACCGCCTCAGACACAATATTGTTGTCACTGTGGAATATTTCTCAAGCTTAAAGCAACTAAAGTTAAGGGCTCTCTTATTTCCTGTTGTTTTTAACGTCCTTAAAGCACAATAGTGGATTAATGGAAAACCTAAAAGGTCATGATAAAGACACACAGATGTGGACATAATAACTAATAACAGGCTACTTGCTATTAGCGTCTGACAGCAGTAAACCTTCAGTGTCTGTTCCTGTGAATCTGTAATTATCACCTCGGTGTCACCAAACACACAGCGAGCAGCTCTGCTTCCCTTTGAACTGCAGACAGAAGCAACATGTTGCTGCTTCACTTTGAAGAAACAGGACCTGATGCATGTGGACCGAAGACGTATTCAACATCTGTCAGTTTCATTCCTCTCATGAGGATTCGATTTATTTATTAGGATCACATGTCAGTGCTTTAGCTCTTTTCTTTCTCTGTTTAGTTTACTTCTCTAAAGGAACACACATCACTTCCTGTGAGCCAGAGGTTATTTAACTAGGATGAAGCAACCGACTACTAGATTTCACTGCTGCGTTTTCTCCAGTAAATGTCACTTATTAGTTCTGTACCTGGAGTATGTGAGGAAGAACTTATTCCGTATGGTAGAATAAGAAGTATTATAGTGGTATTAGTACTGTAAACAGGACACTAGAGTGTATACGATGGCTGAATAAAACATAAATAAGCTCCACTGGGATCAGTTTCTTACCTTGAATCTCACTTTCTTGAGCATCATCCTTGAATCCAGGTGAGTGACGAAGATGAGACGTTAAACAAAACTTCTCCAAACTCCCATTCAGTGAAATGAAAACAAACCAAAACAGCCTTTTCTAAGAAGTGGAAATGCTCCCGACTGAGCTCCAGTGTCGCCTTGCTCTCCTCCTCTGAGACCCGTCACAAAGATAATCAGCCGGCTCATTCATTTGGAAAACAGACACGCCCACTTTTTTATGACTGGAGGGCTGCTATTAACACCCCTCCTCCTCCTCCTGCTCCTCCAACAACACCCCACAGTCCTAATATGGGAGGTGGTAAGCTCTCTTGAACTCGCCCCGTCTGACCCTTAAAGACACCCCCCCCTCCCACTCCTCCCACACAGACTCTTAATTTCCCAGCATTCACCCATCTGTCGGGCCGAAGCGTCTCAGCCGGTCCTTCCAGAACGGGCTGGTTTCCTTTAAACTTTATTAACAACACAGTAATAAAAGAATCATCTGGAAAACGTGAGCCAGTGTCTGAAAGCGCTGAAGATCCAGGATCGGAAAAGTGAAGCCAAAGCTTCATGTGTTAGAGCTGCATTCTCTCTAGTGTCCACCAGGGGGCGACTCCTCTGGTTGTATAGAAGTCTATGAGTAATGACTCTACTTCTCTCTTGATTTATTACCTCAGTAAACATTGTAAACATGAGTTTATGGTCTCAATCTCTAGTTTCAAGTCTTCTTCAATACAGCATGATGTTCATTTAGTACATTATGGTCCATTTAGAGTCAAACAGACCATAAAGCAGGGGATGCTTTAGGGCGGGGCTTACTGTGATTGACAGGTCTCTACCAGAGACGTATACGGCGTCTCTACGTCACTCCTCCTCAGTCCTAATATGGTCACTTCCTGTTCACCGGTTGCAAAAAACAAGATGGCGAAGGCTTTTTATCTAAAAGAAACTCCAACACCAAGCAACTCAATGAGCACACAGCTAATACATGCTAATGGTTAGCAATTTAGCGACCTCATGCTACCCACACAAACATTGTCATTTAGAAAAGCTGAGGCTCCACAGATTCCAACAGTTTAAGCTTTATCACTTTACAACCAAAACTCACTGACCCAGCCGCCGAAGAGGAGGAAATATAAACAGCCATAAATCATCACGTCTTACCTTTGATGTTTTGTGATCCAAAGTTGTGTTCAAGTGAAAACTCAACTGCTTCAATGTCTCTGAATCACTTGTGGGTTCATGCCAGTCTCCAGAGAGTTTGCACACCGCACTACTCCCGTAAAGAGCCTATCCTCAGCCTGGCATGTGAAAACAGGGTATTTGTCTCCATCTAGTGGATGAATTATGTTACTACACTAAATCTAAAGGCTTTGAGATGGAATAAAGTCCAGAGAACAAGGTGATCGTACAGCTTCAGTCATTAAAATTAAAGAAATGGTTGATGAATAAACCAGGTGTGTAATGTTATTCAAATGTTACCCGTTTTGTTTGTCCCATCTTAAATCCTTAATGTTAATGTAAATTGAATATGCTGGGCTGAACTGCATTTATAGTTTCTTTTAACGAACACTACACATTATATTCTGAAGCATTATGTACATTCATATTTTATTAGTCCTTTATTTATATTGTAGAGCCTTAACTTGTGATTTTACTGGATAATCTAAACCTTTATTTGCTGTTAAACCTTCAGGTTGAACCGCTCACAAGTCTTTGGTAGATGTGACTGCAGACACGAGGTTACAAGGATTTAAGAGGGTTACTAAAGGGTGGGAAACAGTTACTGAAGCTCAGACGAGAGTCATGAAGCATGTAGAGAACGACCTGTGGCTCCATGTTTAGTCTGGCTTCAGTGACCCTCACAGTTAAAGCTAATGCACGAGGTCACTGAGCTTAAAGCTTTGCTTAGTCAGCAGATTTAACTTGAGTTCACACAGGAAGTTATTTTATAGTTAAAAAAGGAGTTTGTATCCTCTATGTGAACCAGTCTCAGTGTAGTCCTGATCCTCTATCAGACCTCCATCAGTACAGAGACCATCAGAGAGAAGATGGTCTGTTTCTATAGAGTTATTCTTGATGCTCGTCATCGGAGCCACCGGGTCGGATTCTGGTGAAACCAGATGAACTCATGCAGGTTCACCAGAAACTCCTTCAGCTCAGACTCCAGCAGAGACCAGTCCACCGTGGACAGACCCAGATCCTCCAGCAGAGACCGGTCCACCGTGGACAGACCCAGATCCTCCAGCAGAGACCGGTCCACCGTGGACGGACCCAGATCCTCCAGCAGAGACCGGTCCACCGTGGACGGACCCAGATCCTCCAGCAGAGACCGGTCCACCGTGGACAGACCCAGATCCTCCAGCAGAGACCGGTCCACCGTGGACAGACCCAGATCCTCCAGCAGAGACCGGTCCACCGTGGACGGACCCAGATCCTCCAGCAGAGACCGGTCCACCGTGGACGGACCCAGATCCTCCAGCAGAGACCGGTCCACCGTGGAGAGACCCAGATCCTCCAGCAGAGACCGGTCCACCGTGGACGGACCCAGATCCTCCAGCAGAGACCGGTCCACCGTGGACGGACCCAGATCCTCCAGCAGAGACCGGTCCACCGTGGACGGACCCAGATCCTCCAGCAGAGACCGGTCCACCGTGGACGGACCCAGATCCTCCATCAGAGACCGGTCCACCGTGGACGGACCCAGATCCTCCAGCAGAGACCGGTCCACCGTGGACGGACCCAGATCCTCCAGCAGAGACCGGTCCACCGTGGACAGACCCAGATCCTCCAGCAGAGACCGGTCCACCGTGGACAGACCCAGATCCTCCAGCAGAGACCGGTCCACCGTGGACGGACCCAGATCCTCCAGCAGAGACCGGTCCACCGTGGACGGACCCAGATCCTCCAGCAGAGACCGGTCCACCGTGGAGAGACCCAGATCCTCCAGCAGAGACCGGTCCACCGTGGACGGACCCAGATCCTCCAGCAGAGACCGGTCCACCGTGGACGGACCCAGATCCTCCAGCAGAGACCGGTCCACCGTGGACGGACCCAGATCCTCCAGCAGAGACCGGTCCACCGTGGACGGACCCAGATCCTCCATCAGAGACCGGTCCACCGTGGACGGACCCAGATCCTCCAGCAGAGACCGGTCCACCGTGGACGGACCCAGATCCTCCAGCAGAGACCGGTCCACCGTGGACAGACCCAGATCCTCCAGCAGAGACCGGTCCACCGTGGACAGAGGTTTTCTAAAGACTCTGGTGCTCAGAGACACTACCACTTTAGTCCACAGGGACCAACAGAACCAACAGGAAATGAAAGGATGCTTCTAGTAACTTTAACGACACAAAAACCAAAAGTCAGACTTTTCAATAATACATTTTATTCCATTAAAGATTCTTTTTTTCTAATTGTACACTGGAATGTTAAGATTCCCCTTCATTAATTTAGTTAAAAATGCTCAATCTAGTCATTTTCAACCCCACATCCACACAACCATTGGCTAAATTGAAATTTGGAGAGTACAAATGAAGGAAAGAAAAAAAAAAGAACATGAAAAACAAACTTTATATCTTGAATAATGTTGACGTTCTATGAGAATGTAAGTAAAGGATGACTGTGGGGGGGGGGGGGGCGTCGGCCTCTCTGCTTAACTTGGATCTGACAGGAAACAGGTCGTTAGTCTCTGATCCCAGATGTGTGTGTGTGTGTGTGTGTGTGTGTGTGTGTGTGTGTGTGTCCACCATCGCACCAACAACACGTCCACTCTGATCTCAGATGTTAAAGGCCTCGTGGGATGTCAGATTAAAGGCGTGGCCGTTGTTCAAAGTGCTTCTTCACTCTGATATCTGATGAACGGAGTGGAACACGGCGTCTCTTTTTAAACAGAGAGGAGCGGCTGTAATGGTGTTACGACAAGAAGAGAAAAGAAATTCAACAGATGCTCAAATGTTTTTTACTGCAGCTGAGAATTCCTCACAAAGTTACTGTCAAACATCAATATCCAGATTAGTGGGAAATTATACAGTAAAAAGAAAAAGTAATGATAAGCGCAGACACACACGATACCGAGCACAGAGGAACACGTCTGCTTGTGTAACCTCGACACAAAGAATAGAACCATATTTTCCATAGTTTAAGGATTAAAGAGCGACGGGCGTATAATGATCCAGACGTCGTTATGGAAAGAAAAGCAAAGAACCCCGTTAACCGATGAACCGTCGCCTCCTGGGTGAGGAAGGATGCTCAGCTAGGTTCCTCTGTCCTCCCTCTCTACCCCCCCCCCCCCCCCCCCCACAGTCATCCTCTACACAGTTCTACATCAGTGTTGTGTGTTTCCTGTTGATTTAACTCTATATATATATATAGAAGCTCCTCTCTCATACAAACATATAAATACACCAGCGCTGCTCTGCCCCCCCACAGGGAGAGGCTTGGCGTAGTCCCGTCGATGGACTCAGTCTCTGATCGTTTACAGGAACGCAATCTTCAATCTTTCTCTGTCGCATAGATTTGGACTTTTTTTTGTTGTTGGTGATTTTTTTTTGTCGTCGGTTTCTTTGATTATTTTTTTAGTTTTTATTTTACAGGATTTCATATTTGTCGACAACAAAGGAGATTTCTGAAGAGAATCTAACGGGGCCGTCGCCGTCTACGTAAGTCGCTTTGGTAACCTGAGAGAAAGAGAGAAAGAGGAAATCATCATGTTCATCATCAAGAAGAGAGTTCGACTTTACCTGCATGTCTACACTGAACAGTTCATCTACAGAGGCACCGGTCTGGACCGATCCTGATTAAAGTCCGACCTTCTGATTCCCATCTCCTCTCTCATGCTGTGATGGAGCGGCTACAATGTTAGCATAGCATAGCACTTATCTATCAAAACTCATTCAGGAAACAGGACTTTTTGAAGTAAAGAAAATGAGATCTTAAGCTCCACGAGGACTCACAGAAACCTCGTCCTTTCAGTAAAAGCCTCACCTGGATGTCGCAGTAGTTGCGCTTGGACACAAAGGACACGTTGATGGGGAAGAAGTCGTTGGGCTGTCCGGCGATGCTGAACTCCAGGCTGCCCGTCTTGTTGTTGACGTCGATGACGGGTAAACACCACTCCAGGATGTTTCTCCTGCCGTCATGTTTGTACTCTCCATCCAGATCTCCGATCATTGGAGCTCCCACACCAGACCTGCAGAGCAACGGGAAGACGGAGAGACGGCAACACGTATGAACGCACATATTAAACATACAGTTAACCCTCTGAACCGCAAAACACACCGGCGGGATTGAAAAGCATGTTTTCTTTCACATCATGTGTGACGAACGCTTCCATCAGAAAAAGAAAACCAAAACTAAGCTTTAAGATGTGATGTTTCATCAAAACATTTTATTCTTCATGTTCTCATCATAAATCTCTCCTCTAATAAAGAGTTCACTTTAACATGATTAAAAACATTAAAGTGTGAAACTATGACGTCATGATGGATTCATCTCAGACCAACAGTCATGTGACAAGAAGAGAGGAGACACTATGAACTACAGGAAGAGAAGAGGAGAGGAGAGGAGAGGAGAGGAGAGGAGAGGAGAGGAGAGGAGACACTATGAACTACAGGAAGAGGAGAGGAGAGGAGAGGAGAGGAGAGGAGAGGAGAGGAGAGGAGAGGAGAGGAGAGGAGACACTATGAACTACAGGAAGAGGAGAGGAGAGGAGAGGAGAGGAGAGGAGAGGAGAGGAGAGGAGAGAGGAGACACTAGGACTGAACTAAGAGGTTGTAAATACGTTAATAGTCCAAGGAAATATGACCCTAAAACATTCAATATGGATTCATAAAGTCATGAAGTGATGGCTTTGACCATCAGAAGTTACAAGAGGTTGCTGTCGTGGATGTACTTACGGTACAGGGATGCTGATGACCACGTCGTTGAGCTCGAGGCTCTCCTCCTGCAGCTCGTATTCAATGTTCACATCACAGCCAGTACCACTCTCTGAAGGCCAGCAGTTTACTGAGGAAGGACACAACATACGATCACATCACATACAAACACTGTCACACTGACTAACTAGAAATAAACTGAATAAAGCAGAGAAGGACCAGGGAGTCATGAGAACCAGATGAATTACAGTTTACCATCATAGTGATCGTTACCGGCCCATTTTAAGTAAAAATATGAGCGATGGAGATCGGCATCAATGCTTTCTAGTCACTAGTCTGATAATGAAACATGAACAACAAATCTGTGTTTAAATCGTCAGGAGGAGAGCTAGTAACGTTAGCCACCCCACACCAACGTTAGCTAGCCACCCCACACCAACGTTAGCGACCCACCCCACACCAACGTTAGCCACCCCACACCGACGTTAGCTAGCCACCCCACACCGACGTTAGCTAGCCACCCCACACCGACGTTAACCACCCCACACCGACGTTAGCTAGCCACCCCACACCGCCGTTAACCACCCCACACCGACGTTAGCTAGCCACCCCACACCGACGTTAGCTAGCCACCCCACACCAACGTTAGCCACCCCACACCGACGTTAGCTAGCCACCCCACACCGACGTTAACCACCCCACACCGACGTTAGCTAGCCACCCCACACCAACGTTAGCGACCCACCCCACACCAACGTTAGCCACCCCACACCGACGTTAGCTAGCCACCCCACACCGACGTTAACCACCCCACACCGACGTTAGCTAGCCACCCCACACCGACGTTAGCGACCCACCCCACACCGACGTTAGCTAGCCACCCCACACCGACGTTAGCTAGCCACCCCACACCGACGTTAACCACCCCACACCAACGTTAGCTAGCCACCCCACACCAACGTTAGCGACCCACCCCACACCAACGTTAGCCACCCCACACCGACGTTAGCTAGCCACCCCACACCGACGTTAGCTAGCCACCCCACACCGACGTTAACCACCCCACACCGACGTTAGCTAGCCACCCCACAGCGACGTTAGCGACCCACCCCACACCAACGTTAGCGACCCACCCCACACCAACGTTAGCGACCCACCCCACACCAACGTTAGCGACCCCACACCGACGTTAGCTAGCCACCCCACACCAACGTTAGCGACCCACCCCGACACCAACGTTAGCGACCCACCCCGACACCAACGTTAGAGACCCCACACAGTCGCCCCACACAGCTGTTATAAAGTACAGCGCAGAGCTGTACAGTTAACGTACGGAGGTTCCATTCAGTTCCATTATGGTGCGTTCAAGCTCCAATCAGTAAAAGAATTGTGTGTAAATGTAAATTATAATATTATCATGTTATGATGTGTTCAAATGTAATCTTATAAAATGTAGTTTTGGTGAGAAACTTGAATACAACGAGTTGTTTTAAAGGAGATAAACAGATATAATAGACATTAGAGATTAATTATGAGCTGTTTAACGTCCTAAAAATAGATTTTTTTTAAATCAATAAAAATACAATATTTTATTTCCTAATCATTTGAATTGTGTGTTTTTATGCAAATGACCACTATAGATGATTTAAAAAAAGTAAAATAATATAGTGGATAATAAACATCTTAGTTTGTTAGCTGTAGCCCTATTAGAAATATTCTGGTTAATAGTCGTGAAAACTAACGTCGTGACTTTAGGACATGAGCAGACTCTTACTGGTTAGCGGTATGAGGGCCTCGTCTGTGGTCTGTAGTCTCCACTTCAGAACACCGACGTCGTTGTTGAGGGGGAAGGACTTCTCCGGGTTCTTCAGGCCGATCACGGAGTCAGCTGTGAACAACTTCTTGTCCACGTTGGGATGTGTCTGAGAGGAGAAGACGAACAGAAACACAAGAATCAATACACCCGTCGTTACGTCATCTACCGGGAGATGTGTGATGATGTGTGGAAGACCTACTTGCAGCTGCAGTCCTTTGTTGTCATTGTTGTTGATGATGAGGCGGATGCGTCCGTTCTTGTCGTCGGAGACTCGGAGCGTCACCATCCCCAGAACCTCCATGTTCTGTAGGCCGCCGTCACGGCCGCAGGTCAGCGAGATCTTCTCCTCCACGCGAAGATGTACGCTGGAGACCAAACAAACAGGCTTTAACCCTCTGAACCCACCAGCATGTTTTCTGCTTAGGTTAGAAAAAGCAGCCAAAACGAAGCTTAAAATTGTGATATTTCATCAAAAACTCGTTTAAAATCTCTCCTCTAATAAAGAGTTCACTTTAACATGATGGTGTTGAAACATTAAACTGTGAAACTATGACGTCATGATGGATTCATCTGAGACCAACAGTCATGTGACGGGAGCAATAAAACATCCTGAAACTGCTTTGAGTTCAGAGAGTTACGTACATTTATTCTATATTGTCTATATATATATACACGTCTATATTGAACCATAAAGAGGGTGTCTGTACCTCTCCACGTTGACTGGTGGAGGCAGAGCTTTGGACACATCCGAGCCTCTCTTTCCGGTGCTGGGCATGATGGTTTCACCCTCAGACTTCAGCTTGTCCACGAAGTTGTCCACCTCTTTCCCTTTAGCGCCCAGTTTCAGAGCTTTACTGGGTCCACTTGGTCTGGAAAAGAAAGACAATAATAAGAGCGTCGCCTCCTAAAACACTCCCAATCAAAACTACAAAGGAATTCACACACACACACACACACGCACACAGGTGTGTAAAAGCTGGATCTGTACCTGACTGCAGCCGAAGTGATCTTGGGCTTCTCGGGCTCGACGATGGAGTCTGTGATGATGGAGCTCGAGGAGACGCTGGTCATGCCGGCGCTGCCGAAGCCGCCGAACGCCGGCACCTTCTTCCCGGAGCGCTCGGCGTCCCTCCGGGCCTGCTGCAGCTCCTTGGCCTTCCTCCTCATCTCCGCCTTGGCCTCTCTCTCCTGGGTCTGTGGGGCAACAACGAAATGCATCATTTGCATGTTGGGAAGCTATTTTCAACAGTTAATAGGATGAAAAATATCTGTGAAATCCATTTCTGCTCATCTGGGGATTCATTTAAATCTAAATCTAAATAAAATGACACAACAGTGTGCGCTCACCTCTCTGACGGCCCTGAACACCTTCTCCTCGTGGGAGTCCATCTCTGTGAAGGTGCGGATCTGAGCCAGGTTCACGTTCTCTCTGTAGCCGAGAGCCACGATCTCATCGAAGGCAAAGATCAGGTCGAAGCAGTGCTCCGAGATCTCGCTCTCCTCCAGCACACGACAGTACTCCGGGATCTGGGGAATGGAAATATCAGACGACTGAAGCGGAGCGAGTAATCGGCACATCACGCAGGGAATAACTTCAAGTCAAGATCATTTCTACGTGACAGAGAAGGCTGAAGGTTTGACTCCACTGATAGTGATTAAAGACACAGAGGTTGTTGAAGCATTGGCCTGATGAACAGTTTGTTTTCTAAACCTCTTCGTGCCATAGATGCAGCCGTTTCTAACGAGACAGGATCAATACAGATGTCAAGCTCAGAGTAATTATAATAATCATCCTTTCATCAACATGAGCTGACTCATTCTATTCCATCTCTTAATTATAACATATTTTAAACATCAAATAAATCACAATAAAGTAGTTTAAAAAGGCGTCTGATTACTTTCATAAGAAAGCTAAATACAGGATGTGGTCATACGGTCGTCTCTGATGCTAACTTGACAAATAACAATAAATATTTGTATACAACATATATAAAAACATGACATATAACATCACTTTCAGGTATGAACTATAACAGTGAGACACAGATCTGTGTGTGTACATTTGAATTTAAGGTCAGTAAAATAATAATGACTCATAAATGCTCAATTATTATTATCACTGTTAGTATAACAGCAGCAGACTGTCATCCATTCTGTTCCTTTTAAGCCTCAGATGTACTTACTGTTCGTCACCCACTGCTCAAAGAGCTCCCATTAACACACAGCGACATGCTGGAGACTAGAATAACTCAAAGGGGACAACAAGAAGTGTGCTGACAGGTGCCAACACGTATACGTATGGATCTACAGCTACAGAAGGGGAATCATTAAAGCGACTCATTTCTTCACACCACCATGTGACCGGCTGTCTTCATGCCACACTTAACGATGCGCATGATTTAAGCACAGACCTCTAAGCACAGACACAAAACAGAAAGTCCACGCTTCCTCACCACGCGGGAGAAGAGTCGGAGTGTCTCCAGGTCCTCCAGGATGTTGCTGTTCTTGGTGGTGATGAGGACCATGTAGAGCTTCTCCAGCGGCTGGTACACGTAGCGAACGCTGTCCGTTTCCACAAAGGTGTGCTGCTTGCCCGTGTTCATCAGTTTGGGGAACGCGGCCAGAAGACCCTCGACACGCGTCCGGGTCATTTCCACAAACTGCCGCGATACGATGGCCTTGCCGGCCTTGGTGCACACCGCCGCTGCCAACAGCACCTGCAGGTGAGGAGGAAACTCGCCTGTTAAAGTGCCTACAGAGCTATAATTACATAACATATGCAACTCATGCACGAGTTGTTTTGAGCATGCAAAAGTTACCAAATAGCAAAAAGTAAGTGATACTGCTAAAGGACGTTAATGCACAAATTACTGACAGTTCCCTCTTTTACTTCCACTTTCAGGAACCAGAATTCCCTCCAACGTGTGCATCTTTTTAGGGAGAGCAAGTCTTGCCAAGTTAAATCAGAATATTTAATATTGTCTTAGGAGAAAACGTTAAAGCACATTCAACAAAGAAATACCCACTCAGCTAGCAGTACAACTTGTTTTATTGGTTCGCACTGCTTAAGGCGACCCGCTATGTCGAGTCCTGGTGGAAGAAGACCGTAAGAGTACGTTAGCTGTCTGCCAACTAGCTATATAACCTGAAATATTATTAAAATAAATCGCCACAGATAACATGTACGCTGAATCTGACAGTGGTGAGAGGCGATTCAGAAGATATGATTACGTCATGACTACGCGTGTCTACGTGTGCTGAGAAACCAAACTAAACTTTAAAATCACCACAAATGTCAACGAGTGTTTGGTGAAGCGTTCTCATCAAGTGTGGACAGATACGACACGTTTACATTTAAATAACCTGCACAAACATGGTGAGTTCACGTTAACACAAGTGGTGAATGAATGAACTGTAATCACTCCACGTTGACATATGGCTGAAGTTAGAAATTAAAGAGACGGTCGACTGCGATGGATCTGAACTTAATTCATGAATATTATAAATTACTTAAATAAAAGCAAGATTGTGAGAAAAAATGTCCTAAACTACTACCAGAGGTTTCTCGTCTTATTTGTGATGAGTTTGTTCCAAATCTTTTGACTGATTATTAATCCAGGAACACACAGATATTCAGATTTCGGCCTTTAAAATGTCCCAAACAAAAATCTGTTATATAAGCAGTTGCAGACACATTTTCTGTTGATCGACTAAACAATAAATCCCAGAATGGCTTCAGGTTGTCAGACTTATACTTCTCATTTAGACCAACTTGTTTGGTCTGTTCTTGTAGTTTAAGGTCGACAACATAACTTCCTGGTTGGAGGCAGATATTGTTGACATTCCTGAATACACGTTGTAGCAGCCGGTTGACTAACTATAACACAAATGTATATTTAGGTGAGGTTTTGTTAAAACAACGGTAACAGACAATATGACAGCAGCTAACGTTAGCTCGGATTCGGTTAGTGACAGGAGCTAATGCTAACGTGTCAAGCTAAGTTAACGTCACCAATGTCTGCACACACAGAGCCGCCTACTCACCTGATATTTTTAACTCTGTGTGAAGACACAACGATTCACTCACTTGATTTAAGTAACTCGATGTAATGTTAGCACTGTCAGCTCAGTGAAAGCTACGTGTTGGTTTCCCTGTTAGTTCGCTCTTGGGAGAAACAAGCTAGCCCATAGCTAGCTTTTTAAGCTAGCTGCCAGGTTAGCTTAAAAGCTAGCCGACAGCTAGCTTAAAAAGCTAACCTGGTTAGCCAGTGTTATGATAATTGCTAGGCCTCGATAAAAGCCACGGAATATCTTGATTTCTGTGGGACTTTGTCACTCACCATTTTCGGTCTCTCTCTCTACGGTACGACGATCTTCCGTCTCTCGTGTTTTATCGATTTCGGGTGATTTTTCTTGTGTGTGATTGTTAGCCAGCTAGCTAGCGTCAAATAATATGGCAGCAGAGAGCAGAGCCACGTCTCCACCGGAAGAAGAGCAGCGGTAGACCCGCCCACCGTGGAAACCAGTGACGTATGCACCAAAAACGTTGGGCCGGTTGCGTAAATAAAGTTCTTCTTCTTCTTTGAGGTTTATTGGCGGTTGGCAAACAATATGAATTGGTGCATTTACCGCCATATCCTGTGGATCAGGATGTCTAGTACTTACAGTTTAGTATAATAATAATAATAATAATAATAAAAAATAAAAAATAAAAAATAAAAAATAAAAAATAAAAAATAAAAAATAAAAAATAAAAAAATAATGGGATTCCCATTGATAACAATGACAACTACTTATATTTGTTTTGTTTTCAACACAAACTGTCACTTTTATATTATTTTTAAAAAAACATCTAAACTTATCCTTAGTTTAACTTATTTTCTGAGTAATTAATTTGTGTATATAAACCTTAAAGATCAACTATTGGTCCTTATTGATCTGTTTGGTCACCATTGTCAAGATTACATAATGTTATGACTTGTTTGTTATTAACTTAATTGACGGTTTGATTGGCAACATTCATAAATAAATAATCAGCAGACCTGATTGGTGCCCTGAGCTGAAATTTAGTAATAAAACCTATGTTTAAATGTGTGCTTATATTCTGCATATCCTCCCAAGCAAAGTGCTATAAATGAAACTATGCAAACACGGATCTTTAAAGATCATGATTGTACGTTTATTGCACTGTTTATTGTTATGCACCAATCACTGAGCCAAATATCTTGCATGTGCAGACGTACTTGGCAATAAACCGTTTCTGGACCACACCTTGTCCTTTTCAATAATCCACCATGTAAACACATTATTCACAGGGTTGCAGTAACTTTCTTTGGTCACCAGATGTCATTATTTAAAGTGTGTATGAAGAGTTGAGCTCCACACAGTCAGCTCTATTTATTCTGTGTGAACACGAGGTTTTAACTCCAAATATCCCAAAAAAAACTCAACGTGTGAGAGACTGCTGTTTTCGCTTTGGGTGATATTTTCTTGTGAAGCAGTGGATGGGTGTGGTACTTTGTTGATACAAGTCCGATATAAGTGTTTTTTATTGTGGCCACATCATCAGGTCACATGTGAGAAAAACACACCATCTTTTAAAGTAATTCCTCTAATGGACTGCATGTATTTAACAGCAGTTCTTAGTCTTCAGGAAATTGTTACACTTTGTCTCGAATGAAGAGTTCAGGACTCCATTATATATATATATATATATATATATATATTTAAAAAAACATCTCACACATTAACCCACATCTTTTATTTCATCCTCCTTACATGGTAGGTCGACTATTGCTACTTCTTTTGTTATTAATGGCGGTAAACAGCTTTCAGGTGCATTACCACCACCCACTAACCTGGAGCGTTGACTAAGGATCTATCCTCTCTCTAATCCAACAACAAGAACTTAATACAATAATTAAAGAAACAAGAAAAACAAATGGAAATAAATTATAAATAACAAAACAAATACATTTTCCAATTCTATTCATTAGTCTTGTACCCTTGATACTTTCCTACATTTGTCACTAGAATTAAACTTTATTACTTATATATTTTCCTCTCAAATCTTTCTTAACCCATTTTTCAAAACTTCCTCTTGTTGAATCAAACCTCTGACAGAATAAAACATGGCCCACAGTTTGTTCATCACGCAAGTCACACTATTCCAATAACAGAACTCCAAGACCAGCACGAACATTCCTTATAATCCTCTTTTCCATTTCATCCACAAGATCTTTAATTCCCAATCAAGGGTTTATTTAAAATACATCTTCCTTTACTACCTTTATTTAAATTCGTGCTGCTATATATTTTTGATTTATCCCTTAAATCAGTACTTTTATTAGGTTAGGCCTACTACCAGAGAGGAAGCTGATAGACTGAACCAGGAAGTGACCTGACGCGGTCTGATGATGTCACAGGTTCATTCATAGAGGAGCTTCATGAGAGCAGCGTCCTGACTACTCTCAAGGATTTCCTGGTTTTTTTAATGGTCTCTGGGTCAAAGCAATTCGTACAACATCGGTGGAGTGATCCGGATCACAGACATGTCGGGGGAACCAAGTTCTGCGGTAGGTTTTTTTTAACCTAAATGTCTTTTTTCCACACACCACGCATGAAGCACCTTGAGTGCGAGTGCCCATTTCCGCATCGCCCGTCATTTGGAGCGCCGTGATTGGTCAATCCATTGTGTTTTTTAAACTCTGCTCTCCATTGGCTGTCAAACGTTGACAGATACGAGCTAGACAAGGAGAAGTTAACCGGATTACGTAGTTTACCTGCTCGGTTAATAAAGTACGACGGTAAACTATTAATCCCGTATTGTAGCTGATTCTATAGCACAATCCCAGTTTTACGACATGGACAGCTAGAGTGACAGTAACTACTGACAACAACCGTTGGTATTCAGTTACAGGCCCCGCCCCCTTTACGAGATAGCGGTGGATCCGGAGTTTATTAAGTCTAATAGGAGAAGTGAACGTAGATTATGACCGACAGTTTCATCGAAGCCAGTTTGTTTTTCACAAGCTACATATCTTCTAAACATTGGGCCATAAAAACTGTATTTTCAAACAGACAAATCCGGAGAAAATTGACTTTATTCGAGACCTTTCTCTGTCTCAACAACGTACTCTCGCTTTGTTATGCTAAATATATCTGTTAGCCTTTTAAATATCAAATGTTTGCAATAGAAAATATAAATAAATGACTACAAAATATAACCTATTCAGCTTTTATCCGCCCGCACAACGTTCACAACTCTTCCAATGACCACGCCCACTTAGAAGACAGGAAGTGTATAACTTTTCAAACTAATGGCGGATCTAATAATTTTTTTATAAAAGTACCTTACACAAATACTTACTACTACTGTAAGATATTACAAGTAAAAGTCCTGCATGCTAAATGTTACTTAACTATACGTTTAAAAGTGAATTTATTAAGAATATAATGCATCAGTAAAAGTACTTAATGCTGTTAAAAATGCCCATATATACACATCTAAATATGTACTATTACAATAGGCCTTGTGTATAATATTGGTCAGGACTGTAGGAGTATACTGATTGGCAGGTACTGTGATTAACACTATGAATGTACAGTTAGGCTCAATGAAACACCTGAAGAGTCCACTTCAGTCGTGATTTGTTGTAGACAGCAGGTGATACAGCAGGTGAGGTACACTGTCTGCTGCTTTGATCTAAAACAGAAAGATATGATGTATTATTACCACCAATCACCGAATTTAAACACAAATATCTGCAGACAATAATTAACACAATGTACATAAGTCTAACTTAAATAACTCATGTAATTATAAATGTACTAAGAGTAAGTAAACTCACATGTGTACTCCATGTAGAGCGCTCAGGGTTCTGCTGCAGGTAAAGAGTTCACACCTGAACTCAATCTCTTATATAAAGGCTCTGATCTAGCTAGGCCCCGCCCACTTCCTGTTCCGAATCTGCTGATTATTTAACCAATTACCAAAACTTAAAATTATTCATTTTTCTTTACACAAGAAAAGCAACAAATCTTCACCTTTAAAAAAAATACTGAAATCATGAAATGTTTCTTCTTTTTACATCAAAAAATTCATCTTTAATTGACTAATCAAGAGGCTAATTGATTCTTCAACCGATCGTTTCAGCATTTTAAAACTTCTTCATACGTTTTGTTTGTAAAATGATTCATAAAACAAGGAGTAACTAATAGTGATGTAAGAAGTACAATATTAATCTGAGGTGTGGTGGAGTAGAAGTATAAAGGGTCTCAAGTAAAGTACAGTAAATGTACTTAGTTACATTCTGACTGTGAAATTATTCAGTTTTTTACGATGAAACAAACTGACGGCTAACAAAACAACTTTAAATCAAAAGATATTTTAATGCAGTTTTATAATATATATAAGTATAAACAATATATATAATTGTATAAGTAGTCACATCTATATTATACATACAAAACATATATAAATGAAAGAACTAATAATGTTTCTTTAATTGTACTTCATATTTAATTCAAGCAAGACGCCGTTTTTTATTATTATTTCATATTGGACACTTTTCTATCATAAAGACTCTTTTTATTTAATGTTCACCAATCCAACCACATTTAAAACAGTTTTATTTCATTTTAGGAAAGTTTAGTTTCCACACAGTTGAATTTCTTCTTTGATTTCTTTTTTTAAAGTTTGTATTTATCAAAAGCCCTTTGACCACACCTCAAACACAGGACTCCCCCTCCCTGTGTTTTATAACGGACTCCACACTTATCTACTGGAACCAGAGATGACTTAGGGTGGAGGTCCTGGAGGAGGAGGAGGATGGAGGAGGGGGAGGAGGAGGAGGAGGAGGGAGGGAGGGGGGGGGGGGTCCGGTAAAAAGACCACTGTTCAGTATCGTGAGGCTTTATGACCTCAGCGGACACGCTCGTCTCCACACGCTCAGTGAGGACACATGATGATGGAGGGACCTTACAAGTACACGAGGGTGAGAGGAGACAAGAGTCCGTGTGTGTGAGGCTCATTCAGGGACGTCAGGGTGAACGTTTCCATCACAGTTTAAACTCTTCTGGGCTAAATTCTCTCCTTTCGTGTTCTTGCAGGACGGGAGCGGCACGGTGAGTCGGGTCATCCGGGTCGGGACCCGTAAGAGTCAGGTACAGTACCCCGTCCTGAGTATGCATGATGTCATGTTAACATTTCTTAAATGTGTCAGTTAACATAAATATCATCCAAACGTTTTTATCAAGTAAGAAACAAATAAAAAACTCTTTTGTTTTAAACTCTCACTCAGTTCAACTTCTCCAGAACTACAGTAACTAAAGTACTATTTGATGCTGTTTTATTTTATTGTCATTACACATTTACATTTTAAATAATACGCTTTTTTTTACTGTTTTTCTTCTATATATTTGCACTTTCATCTGTTTCTAATTCAATAATTCGTTCTTTTATTGGCATTCTATGCGTTTTATATGAGACCACTTCTGATACCTGCATCGTATTACTTTATATATATATATATATATATATATATATATAAAATTAGTTTATATATATATTAGTTTATATATATATATATGTTTTTTCCTTTTCTTGAACCTGTTTTATATGATCTCATTTCCACATCTTACTTACTTATAATTCTTATTCTGTAAATCTTTTAATCTTGAAAGCACTTTGTGCTTAATCCTATAAAAGTGCTCTATATTAATATATAATTCTATATAAAGATGAATTGTGTGCTGCAGCGTTGCTCCTTGCAGCAGTTAAAGATGTCTGCAGAGATAACACAGCTCTGACTCCACAGTGTCTTTCTTTAAAGATAAGCGCTCCTCCTCCTCCGGTCTGTTAGAC
Organism: Leptoclinus maculatus; assembly: GCA_032191485.1. Classification (NCBI taxonomy): domain Eukaryota; kingdom Metazoa; phylum Chordata; class Actinopteri; order Perciformes; family Stichaeidae; genus Leptoclinus; species Leptoclinus maculatus. Next base: position 131,714 of record JAVDOI010000126.1, read on the forward strand.
TGATTTAACGTCTCTGACTCTGTTTCGTTACAACCGTCAGTAGAATAAAGTTCTAACGGTCTAATGGTCTAATGGTCTAAAGGTCTAAAGGTCTAAAGGTCTAAAGGTCTAATGGTCTAATGGTCTAAAGGTCTAATGGTCTAATGGTCTAATGGTCTAAAGGTCTAAAGTTCTAATGGTCTAAAGGTCTAAAGGTCTAAAGGTCTAATGGTCTAAAGGTCTAAAGTTCTAACGGTCTAAAGTTCTAAAGGTCTAATGGTCTAATGGTCTAATGGTCTAATGGTCTAAAGGTCTAAAGGTCTAATGGTCTAATGGTCTAAAGGTCTAAAGTTCTAATGGTCTAAAGGTCTAAAGGTCTAAAGGTCTAATGGTCTAAAGGTCTAAAGTTCTAACGGTCTAAAGTTCTAATGGTCTAAAGGTCTAAAGGTCTAAAGTTCTGAGCTTGTCTTCCTCAGCTGGCTCGTATCCAGACGGACAGCGTGGCCGACAAGCTGAAGGAGCTTAACCCCGACGTCAGCCTGGAAATAGGTGAGGATCAGTCAGAGGACTCTGAGGCTACATGTTCTAACAACCATCCCATAATCACACGGCACTCAGCCCCGATATCGATACCTGTGCTCTGGGTAACGGCCGACACAGAGTACTGATACAGAGTACTGATACAGAGTACTGATACAGAGTACTGATACAAATTACAAACTTTTAATGCAGCGACAAATTGGTCAAAATTTACACAGTATTTAATGTTTATAGTATTTAAACACAGAATATAATGTAATCCGGTCCAGCTATTTGAGTCAGTACCGACCCGGTGCGTCACCTACGTTTAAAACTATATTTAGATACTTGTTGAAGTCCCTGCAGAGCACCGGGTCCACTAACTGAAGTTTTCATTTATTCTGCAGGATTAACAGGATTACACTTCAGCTGCGTTCTTAATCTCAAACTTTTTCTTTCTACTTTCAGTACACACTACAAAGTACCTTCTGTAGAGTTCAGTATGCATTAAATCGGGGCATTGGCACCTTGACCATTGACCCTCTTGCTCACATATCTGCTGCGCAAAGGATTGTGGGTCAGATAGGAGACAGTAGAACTTCCTGGTGTTTTTGGCCTACTGCATGTGACATACTAGTCCGGTAGTATTATGGGTGTTGACTGAGTGGGCGTGTTCAAACTGTCCTTGATTGACATCTACACCTGTTAGGGTGGAACAGGTTACACCTTTATCATTGTTAGTTCATAACAGCTGGTGTGTCGTCCCCCCCCCCCCCCCCCCCGCATTATTATTATTATTCCACCAGACCTCGCACAACTTAAACCTGAGCAGAGGTCTAATTAGACAGGAAACGTCCAACTTGCAGAAATTAAACTACCAACAATCTGGTAGGAATTATAATAATATAATGTATTCATATATATAATTATTATATTATAATATATATATATATATATATTGTTTTAGTAACCTGTGTCTTTAATATCGCTGGTTAATCGTGTCATTAAACGTTTGTAACTTCTCTCTTTCAGTCGGGATGTCAACGATCGGAGATAAAATCCTGGACACGGCTTTATCAAAGGTGAGGCGTGTCATGATCGTCACCAATCAAAACGTTCTTTATGAACAGGCATTATTATAGTCACTATTTAAATTACCTACAGTACATCACAGACTGGTTACACACTCTTATTGCTCTCCAAAACCTTCAGATTTGGTATAATATTAGTGTATAATTTAAGATTTAATGCTTAAATACTTTTAAATGGAAGATACAATGTAAATCTGCTGCTTGTAAATGTCTTATTTTCAATGTAACGGATAAATGTAAAGTATAAAAATCACTAAAAGAACGTTTTTTCTTCTTTGAAACACAGATTGGAGAGAAGAGTTTGTTCACCAAAGAGTTGGAGATTGCTCTGGAGAGGAATGAGTGAGTGTTACCGCCGTCGTCACCATTGTTTCTCCAACTGCGTCACTGACAGGCTCACTTTGTGAACACTTTAGCATCGTAGCTGTCAAATACTGAGGGATGAATTCAACCCTTGTTGAACCTCAGCTCCTATAATAAAGTGTGTAGCCAAAATACAGACACGCAATAACATTCCGTCCGCTTGACAAGTTGACTGTTTTTATTAACAACAAGACTAGTTAACGACAGTAATATCAATACTTTCACAACATCTTTATTACCATAACGCTAGCTTCATGCTAATGATATCAGGGTAAGTTGAAGTTAAGCTGTAGCAGTAGTAGTAGTAGTAGTAGTAGATGTAGTAGTAGTAGATGTAGTAGCTGTAGTAGTTGCAGTAGTAGTAGTAGTAGTAGTAATAATAGTATTAGTAATAGTAGTAGTAGTAGCAGTAGTAGTAGTAGTAGCAGTAGTAGATGTAGTAATAGTAGTAGTAATAATAGTAGTAGCAGTAGTAGTAGCAGCAGTAGTAGCAGTAGTAGCAGTAGTAGATGTAGTAGTAGTAGCAGTAGTAGTAATAGTAATAGTAGTAGTAATAATAGTAGTAGCAGCAGTAGTAGTAGTAGTAGTAGTAGTAGTAGTAGTAGCAGTAGTAGTAATAATAGTAATAGTAGTAGTGGTAGTAGTAGCAGCAGTAGTAGATGTAGTAGTAGTAATAGTAAAAGTAGTAGTAGCAGTAGTAGTAGTAGTAGTAGTAGTAATAGTAGTAGTAATAATAATAGTAGTAGTAGTAATAGTAGTAGTAATAGTAATAGTGGTAGTAATAGTAGTAGTAATAGTAATAGTGGTAGTAATAGTAGTAGTAGTTAAGCTCTACTTAGCAGGTGTTCAGGAATTAATGGACACCCTGCAGCCAATCAGAATCGAGTATTCACCCAGTCCATGATATAAAAGATTATACTCTAAATAAATCCGAGCTTTGAATGAAACCCAGTGATGAGTCTGTTAGAGGGTCATTTCATCTCTTCATAAGAGCTTCCTCTGTGTGCTGAAACCCTTTGATTCACAGCCTCAGAAGTAGCAGCTGGCTCGACGATGTTAAACATGCTCAGCACTGAATGACACATTATGAACATGAGACATGGAGGCAGCATGTACTGAGTACGGAATGCTATGTACTGTGTACTGTGTACTGAATACTGTGTACTGAATACTGTGTACTGAATACTGTGTACTGAATACTGTGTACTGAATACTGTGTACTGAATACTGTGTACTGAATACTGTGTACTGAATACTGTGTACTGAATACTGTGTTCCTCTGCGTCCCACAGGGTCGATCTGGTGGTCCACTCTCTGAAGGACCTTCCCACCACGCTGCCTTCAGGATTCACCATCGGGGCCGTGCTGAAGTAGGTGATACTCTCACAAGTAGTGCATCTGTATGAACTCATACTGTATCATGAAGTAGTGTACTTTAATAACTGTATGATAGTGGAGCTGGAACAGTTCCAATTTGAGTCAGAACAAGTCGGATATTCCTTAAAAGTCTATTCTGCAGGTCATTATAGTATCTAAGATAAGATAGAAGTTTATTAATCCTTGTGTTTCATTAAAGATTACAACAGAAGAATAAGACAAAACAATAGAATACAAATATAAACATGTATGAACAATAGAATAACAATTATTAAGTGTAAAATAGAATATAGTAAAAAAAATCAACTAAAACAGAAAAAGTGAATTACAACAACGTTATATAAAACATATGAAGTGAAAACAATACAATAAAGTTTTAAAAACGAATTCAAAACAAAATAAAGTTGTGATTTTCATTTGACCAGTTAAAACCAGTCCTTTGCTTCCTGTCTGCTTCTAGAAGAGAGAACCCCCACGATGCAGCGGTTCTACACCCCAAACATGTGGGGAAAACTCTGGAGACTTTGCCAGAAAACAGGTAGAGCCCAACTAGTCGTGTTTTGTGTTTCTCACTCATTTAAACAAACTATTGATAACATCACGTCTTCCCTTTGATGTTTGTGTAGTGTGATCGGCACCAGTTCACTTCGCCGCGCTGCTCAGCTGAAGAAGAGATTCCCCCACCTGGTGTTCAAAGATATCGTATCCGTTCAGGAAGAAATGTTGATGTTGTCAATTATTTTTAGTTTTTTTAAACATACAAAAAAAACAGGCATAAGCCGATGCTTCATGTGTTAAAGCTGCATTCTCTCTAGTGTCCACCAGGGGGCGACTCCTCTGGTTGTATAGAAGTCTATGAGAAAAGGACTCTACTTCTCTCTTGATTTATTACCTCAGTAAACATTGTAAACATGAGTTTATGGTCTCAATCTCTAGTTTCAAGTCTTCTTCAATACAGCATGATGTTCATTTAGTACATTATGGTCCATTTAGAGTCAAACAGACCATAAAGCAGGGGATGCTTTAGGGCGGGGCTACACAGTGATTGACAGGTCTCTACCAGAGACGTATACGGCGTCTCTACGTCACTCCTCCTCAGTCCAGATATGGTCACTTCCTGTTCAAGCATCAATGGAGGGGCTAACAAGCTGCGAGGGAAATTGGGAGCTTATATCTCGGACCTGTACGAACCTGTAGATATCTTTTTTTGGATAGCTGTTGATATCTAAAAGAAAAATCAATTATTTAGATTTCACTGCTCAACAAACTGTACATGCGAGCGAACCAGGATGGATATTTGTTTTTCCTGAGCTGTCGTCTCTAGCGAGGGAACCTGAACACGCGTCTGAAGAAGCTGGACGAGAAGGACGACTTTGCCGCCATCATCCTGGCCGCTGCCGGCCTCCGGAGGATGGGCTGGGACAACCGTATCAGCCAGGTAAAACATCACCACCACGACCACCTGAAGTCCTCAAATCTGTGAAGTCTTGTCTTCTAACAGTCAAACTGGTTGTTTCCACCTCTAGATCCTCGGGCCTGAAGACTGTATGTACGCCGTTGGACAGGTAAGAATAGACAAATAAGATGAAGAGGAGGCTGATCGATAATAACACAACACACTGTATTTATATTTAAATGTGTGTGTTCTGTCAGGGGGCTCTGGCGGTGGAGGTTCGGTCCAGAGATGCCGACATCCTGGAGATGGTGTCAGTCCTTCACGACCCAGAAACAGTGCTGCGCTGCATAGCTGAGAGAGCTTTCCTCAGACACCTGGTACACACACACACACACACACACACACACCTGGTACAAACAAACACACTCTTTGACTTATTGTGTGAACATGTAAATCCTCATGTATTGAATTGATCGTTTGCAGGAGGGCGGGTGCAGCGTTCCGGTGGCCGTACACACCGAAGTGAAGAACTCCCAGGTAGCTGCAAACACAAACACACACAAACACACACATAATACATTTTGCATGCATACACTTGACCATTTGCTAAGCTCCGCCCCCATCTAGTTATTGCTGCTGCGTGATATCTCAGGAACACCTGGTGGGAACAAACGTCCACCTGGCGTCGAGATCAAACTGATTAGATTTGCTAATTAAATATGACAATGTCACACAAATGTCTAATAGTATAAAATGATGACAACCTCCGGTTCTAAAAAGTGAAGTCAACCCTTCATGTGTTAAAGCTGCATTCTCTCTAATGTCCACCAGGGGGCGACTCCTCTGGTTGTATAGAAGTCTATGAGAAAATGACTCTACTTCTCTCTTGATTTATTACCTCAGTAAACATTGTAAACATGAGTTTATGGTCTCAATCTCTAGTTTCAAGTCTTCTTCAATACAGCATGATGTTCATTTAGTACATTATGGTCCATTTAGAGTCAAACAGACCATAAAGCAGGGGATGCTTTAGGGGCGGGGCTACACAGTGATTGACAGGTCTCTACCAGAGACGTATACGGCGTCTCTACGTCACTCCTCCTCAGTCTTAATAGTGTAGCTGTTGGACAGGCTGTTAATTTGTTCTAACACAATCCCGGTTTGGATGCTACGATAGAAAAGCACAGAGGTTAGATTGAAGATTGACTCACGGTCATTTGTTGTTCCAGCTCTACCTGACGGGGGCGGTGTTCAGCCTGGACGGGTCCGACAGTCTGAAGGAAACCATGCAGACGAGCGTCGCTGCTGACGACAAGGTAACAGCTGAGTGAGCAGTGTGTCAGTCACATTAATGACCATTGCCATTCATTTATTTAATTTTAATTTATTACTTTATTTCTTTTTTCTTTCTTTTCTTTTTTTTCATTTAAAATTTTTTTTCCCAGACAAAAGATATTAGATCAACGGAACAACAAGAGCGTTGAATACAGGCCACTTAACATTTAGTCAGTAATGGTTGTACACAGAATTATTCCACATGTATTTTGTGATTTATATGTCACCACAAAAAGTATTTTTTAAAGCACACAAAAATAATCATCATTATATGTAAATTTAAACAAAATCCACATATAAAAAAATAAGATTTGTAAATATATTTCTGATGCACACAAATATTTCTTGTTTTAAATAAATGTAAAAATCCACAAATATATGTAATCAAAAAGATATTTGATAGTTTGTTGTTTTTATACATTTGTTTTCATTGTGGGCTTGATCCCCTTTAAAAAAGCTGTTTATTTGGGGTTTGATAGTCACCGGTGACCCCGGTGCTCCACAGGGAACCGTCACAGTGCCCCTACAGTTCCCACCCACCATCATCTACTGTGATTACTTCATATTGACGTTGTGTGTTTTTGTGCACTAACAGAGCTCCGACGCGGTGGACGAGCGGGTCCAGCGAGTCGGCATCACGGCCGGTAAGATCTCGGGTGAAGCCCAGGACGGAGCCGAGCGGCTGGGGGTCGACCTGGCCAAATTACTGCTGAGCAAAGGAGCCAAGGAGATCCTGACGGTGGCCCGGCAGCTCAACGACGCCAGATAATCACCGACCGGGTCCTCGAGGGCCGCCGGTCTCAGCCTTGTGTCCAGTAAAGCCTTTTTTATTTATGTTACAGTTTTTGACGTTATGTGGAGAAGAAGAATGGCGATAGATAAATAGATTTTAAACACTACTTGGACCAAAGTTGTGTGCTGCCGTCATCAGTCTGATGCACTCGTGGACTTGGTTCCAGTCTGTTCTTCTTAGTACCTCATGGAACCAGCTCCATGTGGAGACCACTTTACTGGGACTATCAGTGAGAAACACAACGTGGCCTTCAGACATCCTCCAGCACAGTCTCACGTCAACAGTTTGTTAAATAGTCACAAAATAAAATCTATTGGTTTTGTGTACAGGAACGTGAAATGTCCTTTTTCTTCTTTTCATGTCCCTCAGAACGACTTTGTTTTTTGGACGACATTACGTTAAAAACAAAACAAAACCAACAACAGTTAGGTTGAAGCAACAAAACCAACAACAGTTAGGTTGAGGCAACAAAACCAACAACAGTTAGGTTGAGGCAACAAAACCAACAACAGTTAGGTTGAGGCAACAAAACCAACAACAGTTAGGTTGAAGCAACAAAACCAACAACAGTTAGGTTGAGGCAACAAAACCAACAACAGTTAGGTTGAGGCAACAAAACCAACAACAGTTAGGTTGAGGCAACAAAACCAACAACAGTTAGGTTGAAGCAACAAAACCAACAACAGTTAGGTTGAGGCAACAAAACCAACAACAGTTAGGTTGAGGCAACAAAACCAACAACAGTTAGGTTGAGGCAACAAAACCAACAACAGTTAGGTTGAAGCAACAAAACCAACAACAGTTAGGTTGAAGCAACAAAACCAACAACAGTTAGGTTGAAGCAACAAAACCAACAACAGTTAGGTTGAGGCAACAAAACCAACAACAGTTAGGTTGAAGCAACAAAACCAACAACAGTTAGGTTGAAGCAACAAAACCAACAACAGTTAGGTTGAGGCAACAAAACCAACAACAGTTAGGTTGAGGCAACAAAACCAACAACAGTTAGGTTGAGGCAACAACCAACAACAGTTAGGTTGAAGCAACAAAACCAACAACAGTTAGGTTGAAGCAACAAAACCAACAACAGTTAGGTTGAAGCAACAAAACCAACAACAGTTAGGTTGAGGCAACAAAACCAACAACAGTTAGGTTGAGGCAACAAAACCAACAACAGTTAGGTTGAGGCAACAAAACCAACAACAGTTAGGTTGAGGCAACAAAACCAACAACAGTTAGGTTGAGGCAACAAAACCAACAACAGTTAGGTTGAGGCAACAAAACCAACAACAGTTAGGTTGAGGCAACAAAACCAACAACAGTTAGGTTGAGGCAACAAAACCATATAATTACATTTAGGAAAACTGTCACGAACAGTTTGTAAAACCACGACCATAAAACCACAACGTGGTGTCAAACACCGGTCTTCTAGTTAAAGTCCTGTCTGTTGGATCCATCTCCCCTCTCGTCCACTAATAATCATCTTTTTGGATATTACAAAGTACTTCACTTGCTCTGACTGTTGCTTAGTTAGTGGATGTATTTCATTTTTGTCTCCATCACCAATAAGGATCCTAATTGACTTTCCATTAGCTTTATTTTTGTGCTGAGCGACACGAAAAAACAATCCGAGTCCCTGTACACAAAACCAATAGATTGTATTTCGTGACTCTTTCACGACTGTGTTACTGGTCTGCATTTTAAATATTTCCTCACATAACCAACGATGTTTCTGTCATTGTTAACCGAGACTGAGACGTCTGATGGTACCAAAGATGAGTTTTGCTATCATTTGTGCACATGTCGTGGTTCTGAGCGGTGAAACGGGCCTCAGGAGTGAAATGTAAATATAAATGTTTATTCAGTCACAAGGTCTTGATCAGACCATAAAGCATAAATCTCAGATTGAGTCGTGTTTTATCTCGTTGGGCTCCTTCAAAGCTTTACTTCCTCATTTGGCTCGTGTTGAATGCAACATTTTCAGCGGAGGAGGTTCACTGTTTTTAAGAGTATGCTAACTCTCTTACAGAGAGAAGGAAAGTATTTAATATGTCCTACATGAAGAGAATCTAGGGGGAGCGTGTCCCAGTACGGGACTAGAAATGACATGTTTGGATGTTTTGAAGTAGGATTGTATGAGGTACTTCAGAATACTGTATATTCATCTCTTTACCTTTCTGACGGGGAACTGAAGCTGTTACCTATGATCTCTTCAAAGACACAAGACTCTATTGATAAAAACTAACTATTCCTGCATAGCTTTCAGTTTCCTGCTCACATTTTAAACTTGCAGCAGCACGTTAAGCTACAGCTGTGAGCTCGTGATGTTTAGTTCAGTAGAATAATCGACTGTCTAAAAGGTAAAAGGCACCGCGGAGAACTTTCTCATCGGCTTTCCTGAACTGAATTTAGGTTGAATTGTGTTTGAGATGTAAAGTATCAAACAAACCTTTTAACTGGAAACATCAGATTATTTCTTTTGTTTTACGGCTGTATCTCATTATTAAAGTCTCATTCAACAAACAAAACAAAAAAATTCAAAACCGTATCTCATAATTATATCATTGTTTTCTTGTCATTTCTAGATAGACTACTGTTATCGTATTTTGATTTCATATCATAATAACATTCATATCTCCTATTTATGGCATCTTTATCTTGTAATAATGAGATATGGATCTAGTTCTTATGGTATACATTTAAAATCTCATGAGACCTTTCTTTTCATAATTATGTCGTAGTTTCTTTTATACTTTTGAGATATGGAGGTCACAATTATGAGATGCTAAAGTCATAATTAAAAAATGCACAAGTCATAATCATGTGACTAGACTTTAGTGGATGCAAATCTTTTGTTTTTATGAAATTAACAAAGAAATAAATGAAAAACATTTGCTGTAATGTTGTCATGTAAGATGCTGTACTCATCACATTTTCAAACTTGTCTTTGTTTTGATCAAAGTTCCATCTCATGAATGTTATTCCTGCCTTACATGAAACGATGCCTTCATTCTGTTCCACCATATTGTATTACTTTTATTTTATAGGTCTTTATTGTACATTATACTTAATTTAAACCTCCTGAGACAATGTGAGGCAGCGTTGGCCATATTTGTTTTTCAGCTTTAATGCCTGTATGAATTAACGTAGAATGTTTCTGATTCTTTATCAAATTACTCGTCAATCTGTCAACGACAAAATATTCACATATCTTTGTTTTGCCTCAAATTAAAACCACTGATGTCTAGAAACAAATGTTAATAAAGCTATGTGTGTTATACCTGTATTTTGTCCTATGTTTTGTTATTCATAATATATCAGTGCATGTTGCTCATATATCTTAAAAACATAATTTCTTACCTACATACTAACGACGAGAAAAATCTACAGGCATCAAGAAAGTTATAACTCATCTGTCTTTGGTCTGAACCAAACTGCAAAGCATCTATTTGTTTCACTCGAGACCTCTAATATCAACCTGCTGGTGGTTTTAGAGGAAAACCGGAGATCACCAAAGTCATTAGGATCCATCATCTAGGAAGCATGAATGTCTATAAAATGTAATGATAATCCATTCATTCCTTTTGAGATATATCACCTAAAATAATGTATCGTCATACGACGGTTAGTATTAAATCTTACGAAAAGTTACTCATTTCTTTCTGCGTTTTCCAGCAACACGAGTCAATTTAAAAATGTTAAAGTTTAGACAACTAAACTACTCAGTGAGGTTTAGACAAACTAGTTAAGTTCAGACAACTAAACTACTCAGTGAGGTTTAGACAAACTAGTTAGCTTTAGAGAAATGATCTTTGGAGATCTTCGGTTGGGTACCTACAAAGTGAAATAGCTACTGAAGTACGCAAGTTACGTGACAAATAAATTGTTGGCTTCTCGTTTCACACGAGGAACGATCAGCGGTCTCCTGGAGGAACGATCCCTCTTTTATGTGTTTTTATCAGTGGCGGGCCGTCAGGGCCTGCAAAGCCTTCTCTGCTGGCCTAAACAGAATCACAAAAATATATATATATTTTTTTTAATTATTATAATTTATAAAAATATTGTTCCCATTATCTTATTTTCTCATTGCACAGCTACTGTCTTCCTCAGTTGCTCTGCTTCCAGTGCAGCTTGTTTTAAGTAGAGCTTTTATCCAATCAGATTTCACCTCTGTGTCTCTAGGTAGAAGAGAGGCCCGAGGCCTGCAGACTCACAAGTGAATCCATGTGCAGTTTAAGTGAATGGGGACGATATTGTTGATTGTCATCGTGTTCAACCAATCAGATCTTTAGTTTGACATGTTGGGCGTATTCTTTGACGTGTCAGCAGCCGCTACCCCCAGACCAGCCGGCCTACATCTACGTCATCATTACATGTCTAGGTGCTGCTTTGCCGCGAAGTGCAGGGTGTGCTGTGATTGGTCAGTGGGCGAGCACGTGACTATCGTGAAACGAAACTTAACAGCAGAGTACCACACACCGTGACACAGGGGGGCTGAGACGAGGAAAGAGATTGCAGAGCAGTACGTTTAATGTTTGGGTTGTGAAAGTAAAATCATAAGACGGTCTCCTAAAGAGAGGATCAGCTGCGGCTTGTCATTAAGGGATGATGGTGGGTCTCACAGCCAGACCAGCTGAGAACCACTGTCCTACATGAGCACAGAGAACATTATGTTTTCATGAATTCTGCTTCTGTATTTTCCAAATGCTCTAACGTTATTCAAACGTATTGTAAGCCTCGTACCGAACGGTTTAATACGATTACGTACATAGTTACAGCCTTAGAAACAAATAGCTGTGGCGCCATCATGTGGTTAAAAGGTGGTATTAACATAACGTTTCTATTTATCCGTTTGCATATCCTGCTGCTGCTGCTGCTGCTTGGTGGAAACACATCTCGGGAATGTTGTTTTGACCGGATGATCTTCTGGTAAAATGTGCTTCACTGCAACTGTTCTAGAAAAGAATGAACTGCTTTTAATTTGAACTGTCAAACACAGAAATAAACTACAGCAATGTTCATCTGGAAACACTCACAACAGTAAACAAAGAGAAGGATGTAGAGTTTTATTGTATTTGTACTCTTTTACAGTTTTTGCAGCGTAGTTCAAACCAAACGGATAAATAGAAACGTTATGTTATTTATCACTGTGGAGGAAAATGATGTTTTCATTTCAATCAGGATAAAAAACAAATGAACACCGTCATGTTACTCTCTACCTCCTGAGTCCATTGAATATTCAAAATATGAAAATATTGGAGCTGTTTTAACTCAATTCTTCACAAACACAACAGAAGATTCATTCAAACATAAAAACGTACATGAAGCCCAACAGACGCACTTCATCTTAAAGAATCAACAAAAACAGATTTCAGAAGAAGTTACTTTAAGTTAACGTCTGGACACATTTAATGAAACGTTGAGACGATAAATAAAGACGACACGAACAACATGGATTCTTCCTCTGAGTCTCTTTTGTTTCTTAATATCTGTTTAATAAACTTGTGCCGCTCCGACATTTAATTCATTTTTATGTCAACGCAATCGCACAATAAAAACGTGCCAGATGAGCGTCCATAATAAATACCTATAAATATCTATTTTGTGTCGTTACCCTCTTAATGAAACGCTAAACGGAAGGAGTAACAGCATACGCTCACGTTTCCCATTTTAATGAACACAAAGTACTTTGTGTCTGTCGGCACCAGACTCCCTTTAGAAAACCTCTCATTCTACTGCAGCAGGGTCTGACAGTCTAACCCTCTCAGTCCTGGTTCTGGTTCTCCCGTGCCTCCCTTCCCTCCAGCGGGTCCAGCAATACGTCCTGGGTCTCCAGCAGCGTGGTGTCGGTGTTGGGTCTGTCCACGGTGGACCGGTCTCTGCTGGGTCTGTCCACGGTGGACCGGTCTCTGCTGGAGGATCTGGGTCTGTCCACGGTGGACCGGTCTCTGCTGGAGGATCTGGGTCTGTCCACGGTGGACCGGTCTCTGCTGGAGGATCTGGGTCTCTCCACGGTGGACCGGTCTCTGCTGGAGGATCTGGGTCTGTCCACGGTGGACCGGTCTCTGCTGGAGGATCTGGGTCTGTCCACGGTGGACCGGTCTCTGCTGGAGTCTGAGCTGAAGGAGTTTCTGGTGAACCTGCATGAGTTCATCTGGTTTCACCAGAATCTGACCCGGTGGCTCCGATGACGAGCTTTAAGTAATGCGGTTTTAAGAGGTCGTGGTCCCTTGTTCTGAACTAAATCCTCTTTTGTAGGAACATGATGATGGAAAATCTTTCTAAGGACGATTAAAACCTGACTTGAATGAATCAGAGAATAGAATTAAAGTTTGAAACATACGTCTTTAAAAAACACCTGATGTCATAAACTTCTCCCTAAAAGACTCCAACATGTCCCAGAGTTCAAGACAAAGTTCAAAACATGCAACTTAAGTTTCTGTTTACATCTTCTTCTTCTTCTTCTTCTTCTGCAGCTACGAGTCCGTTCATCAGGAGACTTCACTTTGTTTCCAACACTCACAACAACAACAGTCACTCAATAAAAGTAAGCTGCACATCTGTCTTTAATGCACCTGAGATAACGAGCATACATTCTTGCATGCTTGTTAATATTTTTAACATCTGGTTTATAAATAAATAAAAAATACAACTGGAAGACTTTCTCTTAGTTCTTTCTTTAAACCTGATTATTTACAGCTACTCTGAACCGTTTGAACAACATTTAAACGAACAATGTGCTGGAAGCAGAATCAAGGAGCTGCTGTATGATTGTCCATATTGCAGTTTGTGCTGTTTTTTCTACATCAAAGGCAGAAGACGGAGACATCGTGAATTAATAACCACATGGTGACGGTAGCATCTTGAAGACTTGATATGTTTGTGAGGACAAACGCTGCAGCGATCTGTGCAGGAGAGCGGCTCTGGTGCGATGACGTCGTGTAACTCTCACTGTGTGAACTAAGCACAACAAGCTATTGGGATCTGGTGGACTCAAATTATGCAAAACTTTCTGCAAACTTTTTAAAAGAAACCAAAAGTCCACGGCCAAGAACACACAAATGCTGAGACGGCTTTGTTATTAGATTCTTAATATTAGTCGGCAAAATAAAAACTGTCCATTCAACTGTCAAGACAATTTTAGAGGGATCCAATTAAAGTTTAACGAGGTTCGTTTAGAGAGAATGTCCTCGTTAAAGGTCCAGAACATCACAATAACGTCTCGTTCTATGATTTAGTGCCGTCATTATTGAAGTAGATCACAGTTGTATGAAGTCAACAACTGACTTTATAAAATAAAGGAAGTTCAATTAAATAATATCTCAACAATATTTAATATTACAGATTTCAAATTGAACTGGATGAATTGTAAATAATACATAATCTAATAATAATTAAATGTTAAATGTAGGGGTTCATTTAAAAATAAATTAAATAACAGAAAGCTTTTGTAAAAAGTGACTCTTAAATTGTCCTGCAGCTTTAATTCAGTTCATTCAGGTGTGAAGTGATGTGAGCATGACTTGATGTGTGGTTATTAAACCTGCTTCAGCTCTATTCTCTCTGTTATCTTCATTGTTCATCATATTGAGCTCTTAGATTGTTTATTTTCTGTCTTCATCTCAGATGCGAGTGGGTACGTTTGCTCAAACGAGTGGTGCTTTGTCTCGTAGTGTCGCTTCATATCGTCTCTTTTAATAATCGTCACGGTCTCTGAACAACGAGAGATCCTGCTGTGAAACTGAATTAAGATACAACCGTCTGTCCATTCTTGGTTGAAGACTCTGGTCTCATTGTCCACGTTTCTTTTTTTGGAGAAGGAGTAAAGAGAATGTAAAATAACTTCTCTGACTCACGTATTCTCAGAATACTCTCCCGTGTGTTTCTCTCACTCGAGTTGATAATTATCAGAATACACATATTTGATTGGCTGAGCAGCATCACGTGATGTGATTGGTCGGTGTGTTTCCTTAAAGGCTGGACAAGCTGCGCCGGAAAAAATAGAAGCGCTCCGTCAAAATGTAATAATTCTCATTTATTCGGTTTTAGGTCCAGGGGTCCGGATACAACGTGGTCTGGGCCCGGACTTGGACCACGGTCCTCCTATTAGTGACCCCTGAAGTAGAGGTTGTGAACCGGAAACAAAACAAGTCGTCTTCACCATCAATCGAAAGAAACCTGGAGAAGAGTCTTCAGGAATATGTTTCAACTGTGTACGTTTGAATTGTCCTCTCATGTCAGCTACTGTCCATGTTTCAAGCTGTTCGGAGAAAGAGACGATATCAATATTCCTCCAGGAAACATCTGATCAATAATGTGAGTTCAATGTTTTAACATCAGACTTCATTCTGCAAAGGCCTTTTTTTGCACAAATAAGGACGTTTTTATAGAATTCTGTTGTTTCCGTTCAGCTTTTCTAATGTGAAACTTTAAAAGATCTTAAAACCCGTGAACGTGGATACGTGTGATGCTCCAGCTGTGGTTCAGTGAACGTGGATACGTGTGATGCTCCAGCTGTGGTTCAGTGAACGTGGATACGTGTGATGCTCCAGCTGTGGTTCAGTGAACGTGGATACGTGTGATGCTCCAGCTGTGGTTCAGTGAGCGTGGATACGTGTGATGCTCCAGCTGTGGTTCAGTGAACGTGGATACGTGGATACGTGTGATGCTCCAGCTGTGGTTCAGTGAACGTGGATACGTGTGATGCTCCAGCTGTGGTTCAGTGAACGTGGATACGTGTGATGCTCCAGCTGTGGTTCAGTGAACGTGGATACGTGTGATGCTCCAGCTGTGGTTCAGTGAGCGTGGATACGTGGATACGTGTGATGCTCCAGCTGTGGTTCAGTGAACGTGGATACGTGGATACGTGTGATGCTCCAGCTGTGGTTCAGTGAACGTGGATACGTGTGATGCTCCAGCTGTGGTTCAGTGAAC
>JAVDOI010000126.1:152500-156219 GCA_032191485.1 Leptoclinus maculatus
CTCCTCCTCCTCCTCCTCCAGGAGCAGAGCTTCTCCTCGCTGCTGGAGACCCAGGACGTATTGCTGGACCTGCTGGAGGGAAGGGAGGCACGGGAGAACCAGAACCAGGACTGAGAGGGTTAGACTGTCAGACCCTGCTGCAGTAGAATGAGAGGTTTTCTAAAGGGAGTCTGGTGCTCAGAGACACTACCACTGTAGTCCACAGGGGGCGACAGAAACAACAACAATAAAAGTTCCACCTAGTAGCTTTAAAAAACATATTTTTCAAAGATATTATAATATTACATGAATTTCATAACAACAACCTGCATCGGATGACAAATGAGACTGAGGGTGGGAGTGTCTCCAGGACTGGAGCTGTCGAGGCGTCGGCTGTCCAGCAGCCCGTCAAACATCCCTCTCTCCTTGCTGCTCTTGTCAGTGGGCCCACAGCTGAAGAAGGAATGGGAGCTGTGGTGGACGCAACGAGAACCAGATCATTTATTTGAAAAACATGGTTTGTAACAGCAAATAAAAATATCCTTGTATGTGCAAAAACAAATCGTTTGTGATCCCGCTCACCCGTGGAAGACCCAGGTGTCGGACTCGTCGGCGAGGCTGACGTAGTTCTCCGGCAGCAGGCCCGACAGCCCCGAGGCCAGCGAGGTCCCGTAGACCCAGCCCTCGCTGGTGCTGCTCTGGTCCACCGGAGACATGAAGACAAAGTCGCCGGGGACCAGCTCCAGCTCGTCCTCGTTCTGAGGCGCGTAGGGGTACATCACCCGCAGGGTCTGCAGACGCACAGAGATTAATAATTGATAAGATATCTGTGACATTAAAACATTGTTAGTGTGAATATCAGCCACCTCGTGGTTTGCAAAACGAATGTCCCGGGAGAACAGGACCGCCAGCCAATCACAGCCCAGCTTGACTTCGATGCCCTTGGCCAGTTTCTCCAGCGACGGGAGGTGATTGGTGGGGAAGTTGTAGGCCAGAGTTACGTGGAGCTGCTTCTTGTGAGGCTCCACGTGGACCTCTGGAGACGAGAGAGTGAGACATGAAGTCACACCAACAAGTCACCACAAGAAAGGAGGGGATGCTCCCAGAAACCCGGTTCTAAATGAGTAATAACCCGGAGTATTGCTGCGGTTCTGCTATCGGTACTTTAGAAGTTACGGAGGTCGATATTCTGGAAAATCTTTTCTGTCAGTTTCCACCTCAATGTCCTAAAATTATTAGTGATACAATTCTGTGAAAATTCTGAAAAATTACGAATATTATATATAAAATTATTATTAATAGGAATTATTTAACATTTATCAACAAATGTATAGAAAATATTAGAAAGAAATGTGGAAAGAAATAGTGAAAAATGTCTGAAAAATATGTGAAAATAAATAAAAATAGTGGGAGATATTGATCATCTGGACTCGTCGACATATTTACAACCAATCTCCTTCATGAAATACGCTTCTTTCATCTTCACGGAAAATAAAAGTGCTTTAATAACCCAACATGACCTCTATCCTGCCACTAGCCGGTCAACACACATTACACAGTGAATGCATTATGATGCCACACAGTGATAAAGAGAGAAGACATGCAGCACCCAGGGGCATTGTGGGTAAACGGTTCGTGGTTCCTACCCGCCTTCCTGGCCGCCTCTGTGGCGAAGTCGGCCGCAAACAGCTTGAGGACGTCGGCCACCTGCTCCTCCACGAAGAGGCCGATGAAGTTGGAGGACGTGTAGAGCTCCAGAGGCAGCGGGCTGGGGAACCGACCACGCCAGGACTGGACGGAGGCCTGGAGGGCCTCACACAGGGCTTCTACCTGGTGGTCTGCACACTGTGGAAACAACACTACTTAGTTAGGTTTAGACAACAACACTACTTAGTTAGGTTTAGACAACTAAACTAGTTAGGTTAAGAAAACTAAACTACTTAGTTAGGTTTAGACAACTAAACTAGTTAGGTTTAGACAACAACACCACTTAGTTAGGTTTAGACAACTAAACTAGTTAGGTTTAGACAACAACACCACTTAGTTAGGTTTAGACAACTAAACTAGTTAGGTTTAGACAACAACACCACTTAGTTAGGTTTAGACAACTAAACTAGTTAGGTTAAGAAAACTAAACTACTTAGTTAGGTTTAGACAACAACACTACTTAGTTAGGTTTAGACAACAACACTACTTAGTTAGGTTTAGACAACAAAACTACTTAGTTAGGTTTAGACAACAACACTACTTAGTTAGGTTTAGACAACAAAACTACTTAGTTAGGTTGAGACAACAACACTACTTAGTTAGGTTGAGACAACAACACTACTTAGTTAGGTTGAGACAACAAAACTACTTAGTTAGGTTTAGACAACAACACTACTTAGTTAGGTTGAGACAACAAAACTACTTAGTTAGGTTTAGACAACAAAACTACTTAGTTAGGTTTAGACAACAAAACTACTTAGTTAGGTTTAGACAACAACACTACTTAGTTAGGTTTAGACAACAAAACTACTTAGTTAGGTTTAGACAACAAAACTACTTAGTTAGGTTTAGACAACAACACTACTTAGTTAGGTTTAGACAACAAAACTACTTAGTTAGGTTGAGACAACAACACTACTTAGTTAGGTTGAGACAACAAAACTACTTAGTTAGGTTTAGACAACAACACTACTTAGTTAGGTTGAGACAACAACACTACTTAGTTAGGTTGCAGCTCAGATGTCCTTTAACCATAAACCATCATAGAGGTGAACGGATGTAACTCACCATGAAGAACTGGCAGAGGGTGATGTGGGGGAAGATGTTGTGGGCTTTGTTCTTGCCACAAGTGACCCGGCTCTGCTGCCAGAAGTGTGAGAGCTGGTTCTGTAGAGGTCCGCTGGGTCGCAGGTAGAGGACGAACTCTCTGGGCAGAGGGTCGTCCAGGAACGGGTCGTCCACGTGGGAGAAGAGCCTGGAATCATGGACAGACCTGATTCACATCATGCCTTTCATTTCTCCACGTACAGATATCGTATTGTACAGATATATAAAGATAAGTACACGTTAGCTTGGTATCCCTAAAACAAATTTTAAAAGGAAATTGTCATGACATTTAATAAAAGATGTCTAATTATATTCTTGTAGTAAAAATACAACAAAAAAACAAGAAGCACACAAAAAAGCAGAAAAAACGAACCAATCTGTAAACAACAACCCAATAAAAACAAATAAATTAAAAAAAAACAATACAGACGAAAAGAAAAAAATCTGTATATAATTCTTGATTTTTGGTTACTAGTTGGTTCGTGTTTCTGCTTATTTTATGTGCTTCTTGTTGTCATTTTATCTTTTGTTGTATTTTTCTTTAAATCATATTAGCTTAGTAGTTTGTGTGTTGTTTTTTGTTGCTGTTTGTTGTTTTTCTCATGATGAAGGTCCGTTGTTTTGACCTGTTGCTTCTTCACTTCTGTCAGATTTCTACATTTTAATTCTTTTAACTCTGGATTTTATAAAGTCTGACGTGTGTGCAAAAAATAAAATAATGATTTTGCAGTTTTACAGTTTTAATGAAATCCTTCACAGCCCTGAATGCAGATTATTTCAGCTGCAGAGCCAGTTCACCGATGTGGACACATTCTAGTCCAACAACTGCTTTATAAATGGAATAATCTATTTTTTGAACTGTGATTGTGGGACAGCTGGGTCGATGCTAACATCCATCTTGCTTGTAGCAATGAGCAGAAATGTTT
>JAVDOI010000126.1:156419-385388 GCA_032191485.1 Leptoclinus maculatus
GGCACAACAATGTCCCGACGACACCATCACCACCATGACACGGAGCTGGAAGTTTGCATCGAGATAAAGACCAAAGAAAGTCAACATTAAAACTGCCATAACTCTAACTGGCCCAACTGTGCTCAATCTATACGGTGCAATGATAAGCTCTCTTCTTTACCACAATATATCTACTATATCTATTCATCAATTTACTATTAGTTCAACTCACAGTATTTAGCATTCACTCCGTCAGGCGTGCTCCTGTTGCTTTTTAAAGCAACGTTATCACACGCCCCCCCCCCCCCCCCCCCACACCTGTAAAACTGGCCATCACAGATAGCATTCATAATCTGTTTGCATCACTTCCTGCTTCCCCCAGGTCTGCAGACATCTGTTACTTTTTATGTTAAATTACCATTGTAGTCGTGGAATTTTACACCAATGTAGGTTTTTCTTTTCTCCCTTTGTGACCAATTATGTAAATCAAACAGAATCCTGCCGGTCGATTCCACACCTGTAACTTAATATTCTTGGTTTACGTTTAAAAAGCAGGACAATCGTTTGTCTCAGAATATCATCAGATGTAGCAAACACGTCACTAGTTCAATCATTCAGAACACAAACGGACTCTAAAACAGAACCAAAAAGAAACCATTTGATAGTCGATGCTACATTATCGTATCTCATGGAGCACATTTGGTGGAATTTAAACGCAGTCGTGGAGGAAACCTTGTTACACTTCACCAAATGTTTTTACATTTAGTAAAAATCGTCACATTTATACATTTTCTTTTATCATTTACTCTTTCGTTGACTTTGAAACAAAAGCTTAAAATACAACTAAATTAGCCGTTTTGGAGACGCAAGGTTTCATTTCACAACAGCAATTATAAAAACACAAAAGGCGGCAAAAATGATTATACTGCACAAACGTCTTTAAGTACTCTGTCAATATAATTTCAAGTTTTTTTTAAAAACACTTAAAAATGAAATGTACTGTGTTCATATAGACTTAAAGAAAATAAATCGAACATACACACTACATGTCATCTGTTCTTGTCACCACACCCAACCATACACAGCATTCCCAATAGTAAAACTACCAGTACAAGCTATTGCAATATAGACTAATAGGACATTTAACGGTTTGCCTCTAGCGACAGGCACTGAAGGAGTAACACAGTCTCTGCCCAAACAAACAAGCCATTCAGCGCTACAAATGAAATACTACAGACTTTTTTTTCTTCTTTCTTTCTTTAGCTCAGTTTGCAAAGACTTGATTTGTCGCCGTCGGCAAAGTCAAGACTCGCTTGGTTAAACCGGAACTCTTCAGGCACTTTCCAAAAGGTAGGCGAGGCTGTTTAGACTCAACAGACCTCAGATTTGGCAAAAAGACAGTAAAATGACTTTAGCTAGTGCTCTGCATTCACGTCATAATGGGAAATAAAAGAAATTCAAAATAACTTCCTAGTACTTGATTCTTCCCAAGAATTCTGCTCACACGTCTTTGAGGGGAAAATCATTTCTCAAAGATACAATGATGGTTTTACTTTTTGGTGCTTTAGGTGTTAGAACGTGAAACTTAAATAAGTGCATCATCAAGGCTTCCATCGCGGCGTCTTTGAGGAGGCGCTTTTTCTTCCCATGTTGTCCCTTTTTATAGCCGCCAAGCGGATATTCCCCGTATGACGTGAGGCGGGGCCAAGTAGAAGGCTTGAATCACTCGATGGTGATGGAAGCCAGCTCCTCTGGTCTGGGCACCACGCTCTTCTTCAAACACCTCCGGGGAACTGCCTCCCACGCCGACGTCATCGTCGTCCATCTTGGTCCTACCCCGCTGGTGCGGTCGGCGGCGGTGGCCGTCTGGTCGGCGTCCATCTTTAGGGAGGCTGGGGCTTCCAGGGGGTCCAGCGGGGGCTCGGGTGCGAGAGGAAGCCGGGGGAACTCTCGCAGTTCTGGGTGGAGGAGGAGACCTGGGAGATGACGGGCATCTGGACAGAGCAGAGAGGAGGAGAGAGGCTTCGGCGTTTGACGTGCGGCGGAGGTGCTGCCCGGGTAGACTGGGTGATGCTCCGAGTCCTCTAGCTCATACTGGACCCCCAGCGCCTCCTCCTCCTCCTGGACCTGGCTCAGGTAGTCGTCGGGCACGAGGAAATCACTGCGGAGACGAAGGAGAACCGGAGGAGTTCAACGGCCTTTCATCCGCTACTTTAACACTTTTTACATTTAATGTTATTTTATCCACAAAGATACAAGATATACACGTTGCATCCTAAACAGGTTTCTCTACACAAAGAGCCCTGATAAAAAAAATACATTCAAAGTGTGACGTTCTACGTCTTTCAGGAATATTTGCCTCCAAACAGGAAGTGATGTCGTCGACCTTAAAACCACAAGAACAGACCAACAGAATATTCACATCAATGAGAAGTCTCAGTCTGACAACATGAAGCCGCTCTGGGATTCATTGTTCAGTCCATCAACAGGAAATGCGTCTGCAACTATTCTGATAGTCGAGTTTAGTTTGGGACAATTTAAAGGCCAATAAATGATCATATCCAAAGGTTACAAGTCACAAAGAAGACGAGAAATTAAATCAGTCAAACAACAGACTGAGGAATCTAAGATGCGTTGGCAACAACTTCTTTGTGATCATTAAAGTGTAATTAGTGTGTCAGAGTGGATGTTTCCAGTATATGTAGTGGACAGATTCTTTAAATAATAATAATACCCAGTTCATGTGACAATAACCTTCATATTTCTCTGACAGAAGCTCTTTAATGTGAGCGTGACCACGTTGTAAACTAGATTTATCCTGCAGCACTTCTACTATCAATCTGAGAGGGAATGAAGAGCTCAGGATCCAAAATAAATAGTAGAAGTGGAGTGTAGTCTGCAGCCGAATGTGAAAAATACATAGTTAGCATATCTTTTTATGTGAAGGTGGAGGACGGGGAGTTAAGAGTCTTCACTGGATTTTGCCAGAGAATTTTTTCCACCCTGTTATGATCTCAGGCGAAGACTTTTCTACAATAAACTCTTTAAGGAGTCAATGGACCGTTTGAGTCCTGCCGACCTGTGAGGGCTTGAGGTGATTAAGAAGTGGAAAAGTCTGGGGAATAAAAAAAAACACTTTACGAAGACACTGTGTTCTGACTTTCACGAGGCTTTTGTGGGCCGAGCTGCTGGTAAAGAAACAAACAATCCATTCATATAGAAACAAAGTGATTCAAGTGTTTGAACACAGAGTTTTAAAAGTGTTCCTCTCAAGTATGAAATGAGTTTTAGAACACTGTACATCTATGGATCTATTATTGGGATTTAACTCACTGAATGTTGACTACTTGATATCTTCGTCACCACTTCATCCTCACATCTCATGGGATTTAGTCGTAAACTAGTCCAAGAAAGACTTCAGGTGTTTGCCGTCTCTAGTTCAAGAGTTTTGGGAAAATAAGCAGTTTTTTTTCTTTCTTCTCGAGAGTTAGAGAAGATTGATATCACTCATGTCTGTATGGTGAATATGACGCTAGTTAGCTTAGCATAAAGACTGGTAAACGGGTAACTAGCTAGCCTAGCTTCGTCCAAAGGTGACAAAATACGCCCACCAGCACCTTTAAAGCTCACTCATTAACATGTTGTATCTCGTTTGTACAAAAAACTTTTGGGGGCGTCAAAGTGGGAAGGTGCGCTAAAAAACGCTGTTTTAAGGCTCGACAGCTGCAAACCACGTAAACCGCCCCCCCCCCCCCCCCCCCCCCCCCCCCCCCCCTCTGGTTTACACTGCTGCTTATGTACGGATTAAACAATCCAGATACAACGTATAAATCAGTGAGCCTTAGAGGAGCTCGTAGGCAAACTTTGTTATGTTTCCCCCCCCGTTTCCAGTCTTAATGCTAAGCTAAGCTAGCCGACTAGCTCCCGCTACATTTTTACATAACAGATATGAGAGTGGGGTCAGTCTTCTCATCTGACTCTTCGGACAAAAAAGTGAAAGATTACCTTGAAGTTAAATAAAAGCTCCCCGATGAATACAGTGAAATACTTCAGGTACACTTGATCTGTGCATTCAAATCAATTGAAATCACCTCAAAAACAATTCTACACAATTAATGTCAGAAAAGAAATGAACCTCAGGTATTAGAATCTGAACTGAAGATATTTTCTGATTCTGAGTAAATGATGGGGGGGTGGGGGGGTGTCAGCGCCCTCGGACTCCTCACCTGCTCTGGAAGTAGTTTGCTAGTTCGGACGCCTCATGGTTCAGACTCCTCAGGTGTACAATTAAATTGCCAGAGTTGGTGAACATGGCCCCGCACGTTTTGCACTCGTAAATCCGCGGCTTGCGGATTATGTGTCGGGAGACCCTCATGTGGTGCTTATATTCACCGAAGGACGTGAATGTGGCGCTACAAATCTGGCACCGGAAACAGCGTTTACCTTCGTGCTTCAGCCGATGCATCTTTAGGGAGTAGGCCCGTGTGAACTTTTTCCCACAGCGGTCACACTGGAAAGGCTTAATGCCTGAGGGAGGAGAAGAAGAAACACAAAGGTCAGCTGTGTGTTCATCACATGTCATACGACAGAATAAACTCATCAACATCTGAAAAGGAGGCGTGGCCTATTGGACCAAACACCACCAAACTGCCCCAGAGAGGAGAGCCCAGATTGAAGCTAAGCTAACCCAGCTAGCACCCGAGGCTACTCCACTACCCAGCATGCATCCTGGCTGTCTGATGTTTGGTCTCAGAAACATACGATGGATGAAAGCAGTGGGAGGTCGGTGACTGTTGAGCCCACATCTTCACAGAGACCTGGATCCATAGTGGTCCAGGATCAAGCTGGACTTGGATCAGGACTCTGGTGGACCAGAAGAGGTGGACTCTGGTTGGACCAGAGGAGGTGGACTCTGGTGGACCAGAGGAGGAGGACTCTGGTGGGACCAGAGGAGGTGGACTCTGGTGGACCAGAGGAGGAGGACTCTGGTGGGACCAGAGGAGGTGGACTCTGGTGGACCAGAGGAGGACTCTGGTGGGACCAGAGGAGGTGGACTCTGGTGGACCAGAGGAGGTGGACTCTGGTGGGACCAGAGGAGCAGGACTCTGGTGGACCAGAGGAGGAGGACTCTGTGTTCACACCATGATGCTTGGTGCTCAAACACAGTCCGAGCTGATGGACAATGTTTTTTCCTCATGTTTAATGTGAAGATGTCGGCCATATTATCTGCTGTTTACATTCATTATGATGCTAAATTAAATAAATGCACTACAGGAATGTTCTACTGTTTGTGTTTTGTTTGTTGTGTTACAAATGAGCTACAACTGAATTTCGAGAAAACCCCCCTGAAAAATATATATATATACATTTTTCTAATTTTATTACGAAATGTATTTATTTTTCCCTATTTTCTTGCACTAACGTGCCATCGTAGAGGTGTGAGTGGTGGTGAATGAATACTTTTTTACTACCTTTAGTGTTTCTGACTTAAAACTAAGAGATGTTATATTTCCAAAAGTATCCCAAGATCAATACTTATTTTTTTCCCATTCCACGTACCGGAGTGAATGAGCATGTGCTGCTTCAGGTTTTGGATGCGCGTGAATCTGACTCCGCAGGTCGGGCACTGGAAGGGCCTGTCGGGGCCGTTGGTTCCGGGCCGGGCTGAGGGGCTGATGTAGAGGTGGTACGGATACTGAATACCTTCTAACCTGAAACACACAGAGAGGAAACATCACACGGGACCTTCATTCACAAACAAGCTGGAATACTAGAGCGTCTTTAGCTTCTGTACCGTGACGGCTGTTATACGTCTCTGATAGAGACCTGTCAATCACTGTGTAGCCCCGCCCCTAAAGCATCCCCTGCTTTATGGTCTGTTTGACTCTAAATGGACCATAATGTACTAAATGAACATCATGCTGTATTGAAGAAGACTTGAAACTAGAGATTGAGACCATAAACTCATGTTTACAATGTTTACTGAGGTAATAAATCAAGAGAGAAGTAGAGTCATTTTCTCATAGACTTCTATACAACCAGAGGAGTCGCCCCCTGGTGGACACTAGAGAGAATGCAGCTCTAACACATGAAGCAGAACCGGAGGTTGCCTCATGACTACGATCCACAAACGTTGAAATAGTTTCAAATGACCAAAGTGTCATTTGATTGGATGATTATTTTGTGCCCTCGAGTGCAACTTTAAAAACAATCTACTTTGACAATAAAATCAGATTCATCTGCTTGACTCCTTGAATTTAAACATCTTGTGAGTTTTTAAGTAAAAAAAGGATCCATCTGTAATCTACATTAATCTGGTATATTTAAAATCAATGCTGTTAAATGTTTTGGACCAGTTGTTGCTCTAACACAGAGTTGTTGGTGACATGCGTCAGATTGTTTGACGTTCATAGATTTCCAGTCATGTTTGTGTCTGGAGGCTTTTACAATATACACAGCCGTCGTTCTCTGTTACATCACATCATGACATCATGACGCCTGCATGTGTATGATCCCAGCAGGCGTGGCCCAGACATCCGGCTGTGCGGTTTGTCTGTATGTTCTCTACGGCTCGTGACTTGCCTTGATGCAAGTCGTAACAAATCACGATACCTTTCGTCATCCTCGCCGTGTCCTCCGGTGTTCGAGGTGCTCTGCATCGACGGCAAGCCCTCCGACACGCCCTCATCCATCGACCCTGAGAGGAGGAAGGAGCTCGTTACTTATTTGGCAGCTGAACATCTGAACGCAGTCTGAGAGCAGGTCGGACTGTGGGCTTTGAGGGTTAATCCCATATTTAGGGATTGATGCTGCTACATTCCTCTTCACTGTCTGCTACTCGACAGTTTAGGGAAAAAAACCTGCAAGTGTTTCCATTTTATTTTTATTTATAGCAGGACAGAAAAGGGTTTTTAAACCAGACAATAAAACTTTCCACTGAGAACAAATAAAGCTCTTGTGGGAGGACAGGACGCTCGTTTACATGCACCAAATATTACACTTATTCCAAAGAAGACAATTCTTCCTACTAAGCTGTTTACACGTTAGTATTCCTGTTCACATCTCTAGTTAAAGTAACCGCTGGAGGACTTGTTGGACCGCTTTCATTCCTTCAAACAGCTTCTCTAAAAGATGTTTGTTCATATAAACCTGTTGATCTCCAAGTCCTTCATGATGTTCCTCCTTCTGTTCTTCTGGACATCATCTCTACTAACTGTGTGTTCAACGCACAGAGAGACTCTGACAGTGAATGAGCTGTATACATGTATACACATGTATGTATACATGTATACACATGTATGTATATATATATACACACATGTATACATGTCCAAAGAATGATCCTACAACCTGAACAATATCAACATATCACACAGGTTTTAAATGATATAAAGACATAATTCAGAATATCCACACAGAACAATATGATGTTTACATGACGCGTAACATATTCAGAATAAAGTCACATTCTGAACAATAGTGAAATATTAGTGTGCACGTAAACATATCCAGTGTTAACTGTGTCTGTTAAAGCAATGGTAGCTACAGTACCACTAACAGGCTGATACTCTGAACCACCAAAGACAACATCAAATCACCATAACTACACCGCTCATCACACTTTCATCTTTCGGCTGAAACATTATATACATAAGTTGTGATATTTCATCAATAACATTTTATTCTTCATGTTTCATTATAATCTCTCCTCTAATAAAGAGTTCACTTTAACATGATGGTGTTAAACATTAAAGTGTGAAACTATGACGTCATGATGGATTCATCTCAGACCAACAGTCATGTGACAAGAAGAGAGGAGACACTATGAACTACAGGAAGAGGAGAGGAGACACTATGAACTACAGGAAGAGGAGAGGAGACACTATGAACTACAGGAAGAGGAGAGGAGACACTATGAACTACAGGAAGAGGAGAGGAGAGGAGAGGAGAGGAGAGGAGAGGAGAGGAGACACTATGAACTACAGGGAGAGGAGAGGAGAGGAGAGGAGAGGAGAGGAGAGGAGACACTAGGACTGAACTACAGGAAGAGGAGAGGAGAGAGGAGAGGAGAGGAGACACTATGAACTACAGGAAGAGGAGAGGAGAGGAGAGGAGAGGAGAGGAGACACTAGGACTGAACTACAGGAAGAGGAGAGGAGAGAGGAGAGGGGAGAGGAGAGGAGGGGAGAGGAGAGGAGAGACACTAGGACTGAACTACAGGAAGAGAACACAGAGATTAGAGGAGAGGAGAGGAGAGGAGAGGAGAGGAGAGGAGAGAGGAGAGAGGAGAGGAGAGGAGACACTAGGACTGAACTACAGGAAGAGAACACAGAGATTAGAGGAGAGGAGAGGAGAGGAGAGGAGAGGAGAGGAGAGGAGAGAGGAGAGAGGAGAGGAGAGGAGAGGAGACACTAGGACTGAACTACAGGAAGAGAACACAGAGATTAGAGGAGAGGAGAGGAGAGGAGAGGAGAGGAGAGGAGAGGAGAAGAGGAGAGGAGGAGAGTCTCTGCTTCTAGTCCTGATGGTTCTGTTTCTATAGAGGAACAGGACTTTATATTACAGTGAAAACAAAAACCACAGAGAGAGAAACGAAACTGAAACTGCTTACGGGATCAGAGGTTAACTGTATCTTTATATCAATATATCTATATATTAAATATAGAGATCAGGAGACTAATACTGATCTCATTGGCTTCATGTGGTGGCAGAGACGCTGCCAGCTGAAGCTCTGTGGCAGATACTCATCTTGACTGATGTCAGTCAGTGACAGACTTTTGAGTTTATCTCTGAACAGACGGCTGGTTTCTTCCTCTTTGGCAGTGTCGGCAGCACCTTTTCTAGCTGTTACAAATGACAACAGCTCGTAAGAGTTTTCCACGAATGAATGAACGTAGATCTCTACGCAGGAAACACGTTGCTTGCTAAGCTACGATTGGACAACCTTCAGGGCTGAGGTTTAGCAGTCAATTCTAAATGCTGTGACAGATTTAGGAAAGTAGAAGAGCCCTCACCTATGGAGGAGGACTGTGGACTGATGAGGAGCTCCTCGTGGACCTGTTCGCTCCCCGGCACCGTCTGCTGGTCACTCAGCGAGCTCTGGGAGGCGCTGACCGGCTGCGAGGACGCCTCCTGGACCTCCTCGTCGCTGAGCCGCTCCACCTTCACCCTCACGTCCTCCGCCGGCACCAGCGACGACACCGCCTTGGAGCTCTCGCACGTCAGGAAGTCGCTGAGCCGCCGGCCGACCGCCACCTCCGAGGTCCCCGCAGCGCCCTGCTCCAAACAGCGGGGGCTCTCCGGGAGCTTCGATTTGTCCGAGTGGAACCTCCGGTCGATGCCGAACGGGAACGTCCACGGGAAGGCCAGGGAGGAGTCCACGGGCTGGGCCGTGCCGTCCGAGAACGACGGGGACGGGTTGGGGATCTGAGGGGAGGTGGTGACCATCTGCGCCGTGCATTTGAGCGGACTCTCGGGCGAGGCCATCGTCGCGAAGCTTTTGCGTTTCCGTCGCGATTCGCGGCATATCGGGACGTTCCTCTCCATCACGCTGCAGTCGGACGACACGGGCGACACGCTGCCGTCCAGCGGCGTCAGGGCACAGTTCGACGAGGCGCTCTCCGGCGCCGATTCGTGCGGCTTGTCCGCCGCGATGTTGTTGTTGTTGCTGCCCGGGCTCCACAAGATACTCGACTTCATGAACTCCGAACACGTGCTGGCGACGGCAAACATCTGCATGTAGCTCGCGGCCGCCAGGACGTCGATGATGTTCTCCGTGCTGATGGAGAGGGTGGAGGTGTAGGCGTATTCCAACAGAGGAGCGAAGCCGCTGACGGTCACGTGATGGAGGTCCAGCACAAACTTGTCCTCCTCCTCGGGCCGGCCCACCAGCTTGGAGCGGAAGAACTCGCTGCAGCAGGCCAGGACCACTTTGTGGGCCAGGAAGAGCTTGTCCTGGACCCGGATGGTGACGTCGCAGAGGTGGCCCTGGTTGCGTAAAGTGTTGAGCTTCTCCAGCATCTCCTGGCTGTGGGAGGTCGAGCTGTGGGTGAAGGTTTTGACCCCCATGTTGGAGTCAGTTTAGGACTGTCTACAGGAAATGCCTCCTGCAGAGAGATGGAGAAGAAAAAATAAACACTTCAGTTTGCAACATGAACTTTGTTATTCTATGTGTCAAACATAGACTGTATATAAGAAGTGGACGTAATCCTCAAGACGTCACTCGTTGGTTTGTGGACTGATGTTATGAAGCCTCGAGTTCGACAATTTGGCCGTCGCCATCTTGGCTTTTTGCAACCAATAAACGAAAGTTATCATATTTGGAATGATCCGCTTTATGGTCTGTTTGACTCTAAATGGACCATAATGTACTAAATGAACATCATGCTGTATTGAAGAAGACTTGAAACTAGAGATTGAGACCATAAACTCATGTTTACAATGTTTACTGAGGTAATAAATCAAGAGAGAAGTAGAGTCATTTTCTCATAGACTTCTATACAACCAGAGGAGTCGCCCCCTGGTGGACACTAGAGAGAATGCAGCTTTAACACATGAAGTCAGAACCGGAGGTTGCTGCTTGGTGTCAGTTACTTTACGTCATTATTGTTTGCATATAGCATTAATGTGTTTGTATAATGAACACCTCACTAAAATAAACTCAGCCGTGGCAGTAAGAGAATCGGGTGTGAAATGTCACAGTGGACTCTCACTGAACCGGTAGAAATCAATAAGTACAAAGACAAAAGGAGATGTCGTAAAAAACACGCAAGTGCATTGTGGGATACAGTGGGTTTAGGTAGAGGAAACCGCTGAGGTCCTCTCAGAGAGGAAGGCGAGGGGGGGGGGGGTGATAGGGAGCACGGAGAACAAAATGCCAAGTTATGTAACAATCAAAGCAGATGCGCAGCGATGCGAGCCAGACCCATGTGGAGGCCAGTGCACTACAGGATGCTCAGCAGCTGTCTGCGAGACATGTGGATCCTCTGAGGCATGAGATTTTCCATCAAACAAAAGCTCAAGTGAAGGGGGCTCTCGCAGGGAGAGCAGAGCGCTGCTCCCCTTCACCCACACAGACACAAAGCACAGGGAAATACTCCCGGGCGACGCTGGCCCAGTGAATTACAGAGCTGGGCTGCAGAGGTGCAACAGGAGAGGAGTCTGGTCTGACAGGGACGAGCGATTAAAGTCCACCGTGTAAAACAAACATTTATTGCTTTATCTGTTCCTCTAATTAGTGTCTAAAACTTGGTCAAATGCCTCGTTACAGATAAACCTTGAAGGCCATGTGGTGGCTCAAATAAGATCATTTAATTTAATCCCACAGCGGGGCAATGTGCAGCAAAGTGGAGAGTACAACAAGAGACAAAACACGTACAATAAATAATCAAACAGTAAAGGTAAAAGTAAGAGGGAAATAAAGCTAAAAACACAATTAATCAGATTGAGTGGTTGGATACACATTATAGCACATATATAGAGTATTTATATTGCTTATATATAGAACTATACTGTTTATATAGCCAGAAATTAATACATTGACTATTTTAATGACAAAATTCATCAAGAAAAATAAGAACCTTATTGTTTAGCTTCTCAAATGTGAGGATCTGTTGATTTAGTTTGTTGTCTTCTATGATTTAGACTAAATAAGCTTAATAACTTGTTAATATTTATATATATATATGTATATACTTATGGATCAACACATTGATCAATGACTACGTGACTTAAGAGTCAGCAACAACAGATACAAACTACTCAAACACACAAACAAACAATAAAAGAATAATACTCATGATCGCGATGGGGGAAAAGGAGGCGTGGCCTTCATCCTCTTGCTACTTTTACTATGTTTACATCACGTAAACAAGTCAGCACGAGCTAACAACAGACAACAGAGGCTCATAGGCAACGTGCTCACAGCGAGCAGAGAGGCTGTTTGTGTTTAAGACATGGAGGGCAACAGTCTGGTGTAAAGAACACGCTGAACGGACGAATGTCTGCAACAACAATCACAGTTTGGCGAACACTAGCTTTAACAGGCTGGCGCGTCAAGTCTCCCGCGAGGAGATGAGAAGCAAATCCGATTTGAACTGTCAAAATAAAAGAGCGGGGGAAATACCACACGGTAGTTCTTTTTCAATAAAATAAAATAATCCTTTATTAGTCCCGCGGTGGGGACAGTTACAGGATTACAGCAGCATAGTGGATAGTGTAAACAAGAGACATAGTATAAAAAA
Organism: Leptoclinus maculatus; assembly: GCA_032191485.1. Lineage (NCBI taxonomy): Eukaryota > Metazoa > Chordata > Actinopteri > Perciformes > Stichaeidae > Leptoclinus > Leptoclinus maculatus. The sequence goes on from JAVDOI010000126.1 coordinate 168,641, forward strand.
AAGAGATCAAAACAAGTATTATAAATAAGTAATAAAACAGTAAAGACTATTGAATAAGTAAAAAATCCACAATAACTAAAATATAACTAAAAATATTTTAGTTATTGTGGATTTTTTTACTTATTTTATATTCTTCACTGTTTTATTATTATTATTATTACTTTTTTATTATTATTACTTATTTTATATTTAATATGCTTTACTGTTTTATTATTAGTATTAGTGTTTTATTATCATTACTTATTTATAATACTTGTTTTGATCTTGTTTTTTTACTATGTCTCTTGTTTGCACTATACTATATTATGCTGTAATCCTGTAAATAAAGGATTATTTTATGTAACCACTACTATACAAACAACAAAATGTCAATAAACAAGTATAGAAAAATACTCAATAAAACCACCCCTTTTATTTTGAAGCCGAATTACCCACATTTCCGGTTTGACCGCGGATAACCCTGGAAACGTCGACGCAGCTGCTAAAAAAACAACCGTTAGCTACCAAGCTAGCACTAGCCGAACACAACAACACGAGCACTAACAGTTGGTTCCCTTTTCCTTTCATCGACACTTGTACAACTAGGTAGCCGCATTACAAGTCCACGGTAACGGTTATCTAACGAAGGGGGGGCTTTACCTTCTGGAGATGAAGCCCGTGATGTCGACAGGGCCTCTGGATGCGAACAGCTCAGCTCAGCTGACACACACACACACACGCACACACACACACACACACTCACACACACACACTCACACACAAAAAGCAGCGATGTGCGATTTGCGCCCCTGCCGCTTTCTGCTCCGATCACTCACATTCCTCGCGCTTCTCAGGCAGTTTGTCCGCCTGCGAAAGCCGCCCAAACATCACAACAGGTGGAAGTTCAACGTTTTTTGTTTTTGTTTCCCGAGGTGCTTTGTTTTTTTCATTCCTTTGTGCTTCCCCCCGCTGTCCCCCTTCTTTTTTCTTTTTTTTCTTTTTTTCCTGCGCTGTATTTGTATCTCCCACAATGCAGCGCGCATCGCTCACGGTGCTGTACAGTAAGAAACAGGAAGTGTCACATTCAGCAACATGTAACGCGCTCTTCTCAGGAGTTCCCACTGGTTGTATTCTGATCATAACATTTAAACACCTTTCTTTTCTTCATATTAACATTTGAAGAATTCTCATACAACTTTATCTTTTTTATTCTTGTATTTAATCTTTGTTTCTATTTTAGTTGATTTTCTTTACTTTGTTTCTTTACCTTACTCTTGTTGCTATTGTGCTCTATTTTACAATGGTGTCAGTATTATTTATTTACACTTAATAACAGTTATTGTATTGTTATATATGTTTATAGTTTTATTCTATTGTTTTTTCTTCTTCTGTTGTAATCTTCCTTCAGGATGAATAACGTTCTATCTTCTCTTATATTATCATATACTTTGTGTTTTTTTAATATATTCAGATTTTTGGAAAATATAAATTACACCTACCTCACTTCTTTGATACACTTGAACATGCAATGTGTTTTTCTAATCTTTTAACTTATTGTATATTGTGTTGACCTTTGTCTTGTGTAATATTGCTTTAGAAATATTACATTTCATACATTTCTTTTCATGTTTCTCATTTATTCTGTTTATTCATTTGAAGATTTAATGTATTGTTTCCAACCTTTAAGGCAAAGACCAGGTCTGGTGCTTCATAGTATTCCCTAATAAAATGTGATACAATCTTGACGTTTGTTTTTTACTTCTTAATTTAATAATACTCACATCTTGAACTATGTCACACAACCATTGTCTTTAATGAGGGGTTTGTTTGAGTGTATATTGTCTGCTTCCTGAAAAGATTTGTGTCCTATTTTAGTTCCTATTTTAAAATATTCTTTAATGTCAGACATCGAATGCTTTTCTCCATCTTGATACAACTTGATAGACAGTGAAAACACTCGGGACAGCGATATGAATTGATTTCTGTCCCTGATAAAGTCTCTCATAAAGTATTGTATGTATATATTTGAATGTTGTCAGTAATACTTGGCTGTCTTTATTTCAACTGTCTGAGCAGAGAAGTTATTCCAAAGTGGGAGGATTTCACTGAAGATCTTCAGAGCTTTCAGTTTGTCAAACCAGCTATAAAAATCTGCCTCGCCCTACTTTTAAAAGCTGCCGACCCGCCTCCAAGAATTCCATCAGTCTGGCCCACGATGACCTAGAAATGGTGCTCTGGAAAACATGGAAGACTTAACATTTGTTTGGAATTCATGGGTCAGTATGTAAGTACTTACCAGTCTGGACACGAGGATCCTCGAGTAATGACGCTGTCGTAAACACTACACAAAGTGAAATGTCTTGCACAAACGTAGCAGGAAAAGAGACTCACATATTGACATACATGTGTTTATTTGACCATTTTTATAGGCAAAAATCACAAAGACAGCAGCATCTGCCATGTTAATTACAATATTACAAAAATAAATAGCTTAAAAAGGAAGCTGTAATAATAAAAATAGCATGGTCCTTCACTGAAGGGATATCGGCCTAATGCTCCATCTCGTTTGTTTTATGACATAATGTAAATTAACAACAGGAATGAAGAAATCAAATATACATACAAGAGTCTGAAAACAACTGTGAGCGTTCTGCATATGATGCATTAACAAATAAAAGTCTGTTATTTTTTATATATACACGATAGATAGTATGCTTATCACTTAACTTACAAAAAACACCTCCAAAGAAACGTGTGGCATTATAACTGCATTATAATGCAGTTATAATGCGCCTGAAAAGCTCTAAAATGACACTGCAGGGCAGAGGGAAAGTCATTATCGAGTAAACTCAATTTTTATAAATTATACACGTCTAGTTCAGCATCGAAACAATCTGTTATGACAGAAGCTTAAATATTGTCAGATTTAGTTTCACTGAATGGTTTTCCTACAGCTCAAAAATGCAAATTTTAAAGACAATCGTTTAAAAAACGTTGGTACGTGTGTAGAAATGAGAAGCATCAAACAGGAGCGCATTACCCAGAGGCTTAAAGATCCAATGCTTCAATCGTATGTTCTTACCTCAATAACAGGTAAATGGCTCGATCAAAGCTTTATAGGGGTTTGAGTTCGGTTGAGGACAATTGGAGGTATATTTACACTGTGCTGGTGTTCGACAGCAGGTTTCATGCCATTAATCTAGCCCCACTTTAGCTCACTCAGAGACGTACTGCAGATTATACCAGACTTCATCCAAAAAGATCAAGTTTCTGTTTAAAGTGGGACTAGAAAACGTCTCTTTCTGGAGGAAACGCACACACAGCACCTTCATCTAGCATCTATACATAGCATCACATGTACATCCTGAGGTAGATTTCCATGGTTTCAGATCTCAATAGTGGTTGTCAAATGTCAATAAAAGATGACAAAACAATATTCAGGCAAATGCCCGTGATGTGACTTGATGCGATCAGCTGGTAACTCGGACAGATTATGAGGCAATGGGCCCAAAGGCACAGGCATGTAAACCCCCCCGCTTTGTAGTCATGTATGGTAGTTTTGTGTGTCTTTGTGGTCGTTTTGTGTATATTTGTGGTTGTTTATTGTCTCTTTGCAGTTGTTATCTGTCTTTTTGTTGTTATGTGTCACTTTGTAGTCGTTCTTTGTCTCTTTGTGGTTATTTTGTGTCTTTGTGTGGTTGTTTTGTGTTTCTTTGTTGTAATGTTGTGTCTCTTTGTGGTTGTTTTGTATCTTTTTGATGATTTTGTGTCTCTTTGTGGTCATTTTGTGTCTCTGCCCCCGACACTTTGGCCTGTGCCCAGTGTGCCCATTCAGTAATCCATCCATTGCTTGGTAAGTGCAGTCGGACCAAAAAACGGAAAGTTCACTCTACTCATGTTCTTCATGAGCACTCTTGGTTGAGACATTCTCCGGAGACGAGCTCTGGGATTTTGTTAGCATCGCACTTCTCTGCTTCAACAGTCTTCCCCGTGTAGTCTATGCAGAAGACGCTGCGGCGGCGCTCCCCCTGGCCACAAGTTCGCGAGCAGACGGACCAAGGTCCCATCTGCCACATGGGACACGGCAGATCCCCGCAGGGCCTGATGTCCACGGGCTTCAGGTCTTTGTCACACTGGCCGGACAGGAAGCCCGCGCTGTCTCGGCATTCAACGTTCCTCCTGGACCACCCGGAGCCACAGCTCTTGGAGCACTCAGACCACTCCCCCAGCAGCCAGTCAGGCACGCCGAACGGATGGATCATGTGCAAGGACAGCGACGAGCCCTTCCTCTCCTTGGATTTGTTGAAGGTCACATCTCTGGGGATGAAGAAGGTATATTTGACCTTGGGATGGTTGGCGTCCCCGGCGGTAGCGAGGAGTTGGATGGTGATGACCTCCCTCAGCTGCCTGAAGCTCTGGATCCTCTCCAGCGTGGTGGAGGATCCGCTGTACTTCAGCACAGCACCCAGCACGGGAATGTCCTGCTCCACCGTGGACACGGAGAAGTTACCGTTGAGGATGTAACCGCCGCTCTCCCTCTTTATGGCCAGGTAGTTCCCGTCATGTTTGATTCCCCTGTGGCTCCGCTGTTTGATGTCAATGTTAGTAGCGCCAACAGGGATCGTGACAATGTCGCTGTATCCATAACTGGTAGAGAAAGAAACAAAGAACTGGATTTAGATCATGTTCACGCTTTGATTCCTTACTTTAAAGATAGTTCAACAATATGGATATTTGCTTTCTTCTAAGGAGTATAGCTTTCTCAAATGCTCAAAAACATGCCTCATAATACCTAAAGCTCACTACCTAATGCAAAGGTTTGAAATGTTGGATAACAACGCTAACAGACAGAGCCAGGCTAGCTAAGTCAGCTAACGGGCTGCCGACTGTAGGCTCACATTTAACGAGGACGACTCTGTTGAACCCCACAAGCTGAAACTCGTTGGTCTAACAATGAAGTCTTTGAGGAAACTGTTGCTGGAGTTTTACCTCTTCTGACTTGTTCTCTTCTCCGTGCACTTTGGAAATAGATGTACTGGCTTATATTAAACAGACAGCCATGACAGTGTTGTCATCTGACTCAGGTCCAACCAATGTATTAATAAAACTGAGATGTTAAGTGGTAGGTAGTGTATCGATCCTCAAAAAACACTGCACTCATTTTATATTAAAAGTTGACATTTAGATTGGTGTCAGACAGATGTGTTAAAGGGTTGTGATGGATGCAGATGTATGCATATGGTGGTGCGTCCTTTATAATACGACTGATTGAATGGAACCTCTTTGGTCATGGATTTGTAAGTCATCTATAAAATAGAATTACAGTGTTGTGTCGGATTTTCCAATGTTTCTTTTGGTCGTTGAGAGTAACTGCTCTCATTGCTGCAAAAACCTTCCCATCAAGATAAGCAAGAGGGAAGCAAGGCTTTTCCACGCTGCAGCCTCTCCTCAGGTTAGAGAACGTTTTAAAGAGGCTCAAATATGCATTTACAGCTGATTTAATTTGTGCTTTCAGATGGTGATGATAGCTAGCTGCTTGTGCAGTGCTCAGTACAATAGTGCTCAGTAGCAGCATGGTGAGCAAAACCAGCCTCTATCGTCGTGTTTTGACTTACGTTGCTTTGTTGTACGAGCCTGTGATCTTTCTACAGGTGAGCCCACTTCCTCCACACACTCCACACTTATCCACCCTCTTGTTGGATCCAATCACCTGGTCGCAGCCGGCCTTCACACACTGGCCTTGGACACACACCGAGGTGGTGTCGGGGCCGCAGGCCGTCCCGTCGATCACCTGCAGGGACACAACAAGCAGGTGATGTTGAGTCCTTTCATCACACGTGTTAAGCAACAGGCAGAGTCGCCTGCATGTTGTAGATTTCGTCAATGATGTTAAGATGCAGGGACAACGGCTTTTGACGAAGGAAAGAAAAAGCTTATTATCTTTGAGAAGTCTGCAAAGACGATAAGTGGACCTTGAGTTAAGATGTACGTGTAAGTGTCTTTACAAACACATATTTGACTTTTACTCCAGTCATTACAGATAAACATTGATATTCAATGATTACGTGCTTCATTAAGAAGCCCCTGACCTGTTATTCCCCTTCTACAACTAGATCATTATTCATTCCAGCTGCGTTACGAGCTGTGAGCGCCTAAATGATCTGTACCTTGGATTCAAACACCTTGAATTCACTGCTGCCTCTGGCCCTGCAGAACAGCTTACACCTGTCTCTGGGAGACACTCCGGCGTACTTTGGGATCCACTGTTTCATGATCCCGTTGAAGTCCAGGTAGCTGGGGCTGTTGTACTTCTCACACTGCTCCTCTCTGAAACTCTTTCCTGAGGAAAAGATGGAGGAAAGGTTAGTATACAAAGGTCAACCATCACAAAACGAAGCTGCAGTCAAATATGTTGAATATGTAGATGCAAATAATAATATTCAAATTTCTATATTAGTCGTGATTTAGATTATACGGTTTCATAGATTATCTGCTGTGTACTGCATCAAGAGAGACTAATAATCAATTAGTCCATTAATTGATTTGTCAATTGACGGATCATTTTTCAGCAACTACTTAGATAACCTCGACTAAGTCATCTTCAAAGTAAAGTTACCAAACATTACCTCAGTGTGGCGCCTATAATTGTATTGATTCTAGATTTGTCATAATAAAATGTGATAACATTTTGATTCAGAGGGTTCATTTTGTTACATGTTCATTCAACATGTGCTATGGAAGCCTATTTCTGCCAAAATGACAAAAGATCCAGTAAGTCTGATGAAGTCAATGAGAAACTTTCACACATTCTCAAAGTCTGTATTATTATAAAAGTACGTCATCATTTAGATTTTTGAGAAGGTTTCTCTGTATTCTGAGATGTTAAGTCATTGTTTTGAAGCCTAGAGTTACAGCTGTCGCCATGTTGTTTTTTCGCGATCAATAAACAGAAGTGAGCATATCTGGACTGAGGAGGAGAGACGTAGAGACACAGTTCTGGTAGCAGCAGAGACCTGTCAATCACTGTGTAGCCCCGCCCCTAAAGCATCCCCTGCTTTATGGCCTGTTTGACTCTAAATGGACCATAATGTACTAAATGAACATCATGCTGTATTGAAGAAGACTTGAAACTAGAGATTGAGACCATGAACTCATGTTTACAATGTTTACTGAGGTAATAAATCAAGAGAGAAGTAGAGTCATTTTCTCATAGACTTCTATACAACCAGAGGAGTCGCCCCCTGGTGGACACTAGAGAGAATGCAGCTTTAAGACACTTCCGCATTGGCTTCACTCGGCACACCCGGAGGTTTGCCGCCTGGTGAACCCTCACCGTCGTTGTCGTCACAGGGCTGCGTGTTGCAGGACTGGTACTGGACCCTCTGTCCCTCGCAGTACCCCCCTCCGTTCAGAGGCACCGGGTCAGTGCACTCCCTGTAGGAGAACTCCACCCCGCCTCCACATGTTCTGGAGCACCGCTGCCACGGCCCCCACAAGCTCCAGCCGCCGTCCACAGCCACCTGGGGTACGAAAAAAAAAAAAAACACAGAGAGGGAAAAGAGGAGTAGTTGGTTAGCGCTCAGTGCCAAAGGCAATCTCAGCTGTGCAGCTTAAAACCACAGTCTGGGCTTCTGGGTTTGAGGCCGCACAGTGTGTTGGCGTGACGCGACTCCGGGGCTAAATCTGTGTTGAAGTTCGGCACGCGCCCGCTGTCTGCCTCTACCCAACATTCCTGCCACATGTGTCACTCACCACTACTGGAACCTGCCATGCTGCAGCTTTGTGAGGCACAATTCAACGTGTGTGTGTGTGTGTGTGTGTGTGTGTGTGTGTGTGTGTGTGTGTGTTTGCTGGCGTGAGCGTCCTTTCCAGAAGTTTTATGAGTTTGGACCAGCTAACATCCCAACTGCCAGCACGTCTGGGTTCATAAACAGATGTGTGATCATAACACGAGGAGAAGATATCAAGGCAGGCGAGCTAAAATGAAACGCTAAATGTTCTTTAAGGAAATATAAACAGGCATCTTGAAGCAACTGGGTTGCAGTGCTGTAATCCATACTACTACTACTACAGCAGCCTGAACCTCTCATTCATGTCTTCCTACTTAAAACTACTCACAGCTGCAAAGCTGAAACAACCTCCGCTAACCGAGACGCTGTGTTTACTCTCAAGAGTCTGTCTTTGTTTGTGGTTAGAACCGGATCAAACGGTTTCTGGAGCTTTACATTGTATCACACAATCTGCAACTGGGGTTTGCCCACAATTTTAATGTTCAAATGTTAGATTTTTCAAAGGAAGTGACTCGTCGAAACCAGTTCTCAGCAGCCAGCAAGTGCAAACAAATAAACACTGTCAGCAAAAAACATGCAACGAGAAGCAAAGTGAACCGACGGTCATATTAAATGCTTTCAAGGTTGTTGAGGACAATACTTGTGCAGCTTTAATTTTGTTTTGTGTTTTAATCTTTGGTCTTACGGCTGCATTCTTTAATACCACATTATAACCTCATAAGGTTGGTATGGCTAATGCATAAGCAACAATCCAGCAGTTAAGGGTGCCGTGCCATTTTTCGGACAGCCCATCATTCCAAAACCCAAAAAACAAAAGCCTATCAGACCTACCCAAGTCATAATATATTATTTTCCCTACTATGGCGAAGGCCTGACCCGCCATACTCTGCCTCTGATTGGCTTCACCTGATATTCTTACTCTAAACAATCTCACTCCTCGTGCCTAAACCTAACAAACCCAACCAAGGCAGTCAATGGTGCTGTCCAGTCAGAGGCAGAGTAGGGCGGGCCTTCGCCATAGTAGGATGAAAAGATCTTCAGTTTGTTGCAAGGAGAGTGTGTATTAATGGGCCGTCCGAACAATGGGCCTTTGTTTTTGAGCTAGCGGGCTGTCGGACAAATGGGCTTTCTGTCTAGTGGGACATGTTTTGGACTATTGGGGTTTCTGAAAAATGGGCCATCTGAGCAATGGCCAGTCCCTCAGATGGAGAGCAACATCAGCCTTATTTTGGAGTCTTGTTTATGGTCACCAGATGAACATAAGTCCAAAATGCCGCCTGGGTCGGACCTACTAAAGCTGTAGCAGCAAAGAGTGTTTCATTGTCAACAAATTCATCTTTCCAGAATGAAGAAGCGTCCTCACCAGCGGCTGCATCACCTCCTGGGTCGACATGCACGCCCCGTGGAGGCAGGTCCCGTTGCGGCTGCAGGGGGTCCCGTCGGCCCAGGGCAAGCTGCCGTTCTTGGTGGAGCACTGCAGCGTCCCGTCCTCCTGACACCACAGCTGGCTACACACATCACTGTCTGAGGAGTTGGGGCATTGGACGAACTCCTCTCCGAACATCTGCTGGCACTGCTGGTCCAGGCTGTACTTGGTGCCTGGCAGCTCTCTCGGTAACGGCATGGTGCTCTCTGGGACATCCAGCAGGCAGTCCCCTGTGGTAACAATACAAAGCAAAACGCTGTGTGAGACTGATTATATTGTGGTTTGTGGGGATCATGGACTTTGCGGCACTGTTACAGTTGTTGTGTTTGTGTGAGGCATGACAACAGTGGGAAAATATTCAGGGCAAGTAGTGTCCTGACTATAAAACTGAATCATTTAAATCTAACTAATGGAGTGCACTTTTATAGGCAATATAATGTTCTGAATCTGGACCACTATTCCATGAGAATGAATTATTGTCCCCTAATGATTCTTCGTTACATTCAATACGCTTTTTTTTTGGAGTCGCCAATGACGTCCGCAGTTTGGAATGCGACACAGTTTTTTTCAAACTGATAAAGAACATATTTTGCTGACACCAGCTGTTGCTTTTGGCTGAGGAAGTGAAGAACAGGAAGAAGTCCATTGCATGACTCAGTGGAAAAGAAGGTTCACCGGTAGGTCTAGCAAGGATACAAACAATACAAGATGCACAACATGAGACGAGGGAGAGGGAGAAGTAAACAGAAGATAAACTATCTCTACAGCCCATCATTTGAGGGGAGCGACATGTTTAAGCAGGAAAGAGGAATGACAGTGTGTTCTATTCATCTCTGAATCAGCCATAATGACAGAGCCACGGTGTCGTGGCAGACGTCCACGTTGGCAGAAGGTCTCTACGGAGCGCTGCTTACTTTCCGATGTACTTAACACGCCGGGGGCGACAACCTGAAGTATTTCCTACCGTGTCCATTGTCAAAGAACTCCGTGATGTACAGAGCGCTGCAGGGAGACCAAGGCGCCGTCTTGTTGAGGCTGACAAACAGAGGAGCCATCAGGTGATGTCCTCCCAGATCTCCAAACAGCCTCTCACAGGTCTTGGAGTCGTCGTGAGGCATGCTCAACACATGACCTGCAGTGGGAAAAGGATGCAATGATGGTGAAACATATGCTCACAGATACACAGATAGCTCACGACAGCCCACCCGTATGGCAAATAAAACGTAGGCTAACCGAGCTCGTGTGCAGCCGTGAAGGCGGCCTGCAGGCCGTTGTCCTCGATAACCGAGCAGCTTCTCTTGGGGTCGCACATCGTCCCGACATCGGCAACGCCCAACGTGTCGCAGCTCTTCTGTCCGCAGATGTCCTGCAACACAAACAAACACACTGAGACTGGAACACCGAGGTCAGGACGACGATGTGGGATTTGAGACAGCTGATACAAACCAAAGTATACAAAGGCAGATGTTCAAAATCATAATTTTGACCATTTTCATGCACCAAATGTCTTTATTATCTTTTATCAAGGTTAACAAGCATCTAATACAGAGGGACACAATGTTCAAAATGGGGTGGCTTGTATGCCTCATTTTTACAGCCAACGCCGTGATAGAGACCTGTCAGGTAGCCCCGCCCTAAAGCATCCCCTGCTTTATGGTCTGTTTGACTCTAAATGGACCATAATGTACTAAATGAACATCATGCTGTATTGAAGAAGACTTGAAACTAGAGATTGAGACCATAAACTCATGTTTACAATGTTTACTGAGGTAATAAATCAAGAGAGAAGTAGAGTCATTTTCTCATAGACTTCTATACAACCAGAGGAGTCGCCCCCTGGTGGACACTAGAGAGAATGCAGCTTTAACACATGAAGCTTTGACTTAAACCGGAGATGGCTGCCTATTTAGAACACAGACATCAAATCGACTCAACATACGACAACAAACATGAACTTGTTCTCTTATTACCTTATTGGCATGTTTTCACTGCTCTTGTCTTCCTCCTGCTGTTCTGTATGTCTTTTGTCTTTTGTCTTGCAATAAAACAGAACCTCTCCACTGAAACCAAGAAGCATCCTTGAATCTATCCATCTTTCGCATTCAATTCAGCTCAGCTTCGGGTCTTGTCGTGGTCAATCAGTGTAGTGTTGAGCAACATTGGCTCGATACCTTGTTCTAACCCTGGTTAAGGTCGTTTTCCCTCAAAAGGTTGTGACCGTCTGCTTAGAAACAGCTGGCAGAGTGGACTATGGCAAAAACATTACTCTGTCAAATGGTAAATATATTAAGTGTATGGGCAGCCCTGAGTGGATGTTTTATCAATCATGCACAGCGGTCCTTCACTGTCTATTTGTGTCCAGTTGTTTTTCCGCCGCTTTTAACGAAAGAAATCAAAAACATGTTGCTCAGTGTTTCCGTCATAAAACAAAACAAATAAATATCCTCAGCATGCAGCTGTCCAGAACTCTGACTTTGGAAAATGAACAGCGTATCAGAAATCTTTCCCCTGCTCGAGAAGACCGTCTGTGTGGGACGGAGACGGACGGGTCCGTGGCCTCGCCTCAGAACCCCCTCCTAAAAAAGAAACCACTGGGCTGAACCCGCCGTGATTCAAAACACATCTGGACCTGGAGGCTGCCACTTGAACACAGCTCAGCGTGTGTTTGTACACCTTTTTCCACAATTGCATCCATCACTCATGTGTGCAGACACAAAGTAAGATGGGGACGGGGTAGTGCGGACAGACGGTCAAAGACCGTATACAGTATGAGACCACAAACATGTTTCCACTACATGCAACGGAGTTTTCAGTTTCACAGCCAGTAGTAGACTGTGGGAGACATAGCACTCATTTTTAAACCCAGGCTTGGCCGCCCATTCAAGCTGACCCTTTAAAGTGTCTCAATCATGTCCGGGTCTGATTTGTGGCGGCACTAAAGTTAGCTCATCCACAAGGAGCCTTCCGTCCTCCACATTTCAAAGCATATCTCCGCTGAAGTGGAAAAACAAACACAAACTGGTTTTTTTTGTGTGAGTGATGGGTTCCACAACTGAACGACAAGACTGCAGGAGCCCATATGTTCTATTCATCATCTCCCTGACCCAGGGTCAGATCTACATGCTAACGGAATTCAGTAGGCAGATGCCAAGCTGTAACCGGGGCACCTAGCTCTAGGAATGTGATCGCAGAGAAGTCGTACGTACTGTCTGCTCACGCCTTGTCAACATGCACATACCAGATGGAAGAAGGCAGAACAAGCCAATCACAACTCAAACCCGAAGGACTTGTGGACCTATTTCCTGTCGGAGGATCCATAAAGTACAGTTTGTTTGCTTTCTGTTGACATTCCCTCTGCATGGAAAAGATTACAAGTCCTCCATCTCGACCGTTCCCCTTTCAGCATCCTCACTTCACCCACAGGGCTAGAAAGGCTTTCCTTTACCTCTAATCCCACACATGTCTGTGTCTGGGTTCCAAAAACAGCAAGATATGACAACAGTCCCTAAAGGAAGGGGCTGTTTCTTCAGCTGGGACCCCACAACCGGCCCTACAATGCACCTGTGTTACTGTAAGACTCTGCTGCTCAGAAACCGCATTATGTCCTGCAGCTGGGCTGGGACTGAATTCCTTCATGGGCTTTGTGACTCATCCTTGCTGAGTTATTGCCGTCCGAATGGAGAAAATATCCCAGACAATCATGAGTGGACTCTACATTTGAATAATACCAATACAGTCTCACAGTTTGTGAAAAGTCACGACATGCAATCTATTGGTTTCGTGTACGGGGACACAGATTGTCCATTTTCTTTTCTTTTTTCAAGCTCATCAATGTTTAAAACATTATATGTAGATGATGGTATGTTCGTTCTGCCCTCACCTCTCTGGTGAAGAGCATGGCCGTGTCGTAGTGCTCTGGGTTCCTCTGGCTTGGTGGGTTGAAGAACTGCTGCCAGGAGCAGAAGTTCCTCAGAGCCAGACCTCCGTTGCTGGAGACCTGCGGGCCGACCTCCTCGTCCTCCACCACCAACATCTTCATCACCACTATGTTCACTGAGTTCTTTATGCTGGGGTGCTTGTACAGCTGGGCAGCCATCGACATCAGGGTCAGCACGTATTGCTGTGGAGGGGGGACGACAACATTTAAAAAGTTCAAACTTTCATGAACGTGAACTTCTTTGCTCACGATATGGTTCAAATGGGTGACGCAGCGCAAGTACCAGTTTTGCCGTGAACGTTGTGTTTCTGCATTGACTACTAAACCGATATTAGATTTTGAAGCTGAAAGTGATATTTGACACAAAACCTGACTTTTCGTACGATTTATGGACATGCCCTCGATCATGTCTACGTTATCTACTTATCGTACGATGGACGTAGCTTTGACCATTTTAAAGTCGAGTTAATGTACAATATGTTGACATGACCAGAGATTATTAAATTATTGACTAATCCTAATCTCATGATACATGGTAATGACCTCAATCATTCCTTCATCATTGAGTTATCGTACGATATATACGGACTTGACCTCGATCATGTTTACGTTATCGAGTTATCTTGATCTTGATCATTTTGCCTGTTGTGTACAAGTTGCATGTTTTTTTGTGTTTGCACAGACATTGTTCATTTTCATTAACAAAAATTACAATAATATCGTTCATGGCAATTATTTCTGAGACAATTTATCGTCCAACAAATGTAGTTCTCGTGACAGGTTGTGACCATGGTGGACACGGTATGTATCTATGTATCTATGTATCTATGTATCTATGTATCTATGTATCTATGTATCTATGTATCTAAGCTACTGCAAACATATCTGTTGCTCTTTTACTGCAATCTTTGTTACTTATGGACGACACCAAATATCTGCTATAAGCCAACATTTGCTGAGAGAAACTTCTTCAAAATCACTAAACACACAATCTTTATGAAATGAGTTTTCACATATATGACTGTCACGATATCTAAAAGTATTTATATATATATAACAAAAGAAAGTCATAATAATTGTACTGTACTAGTCTGACACCACCGGTGTTTCTCCTGCTTATCATATACAACATTTCACTGTTGATCAACTTTAAACTGCAAACATGTGTTTCCATCTTAAGCACTTTATTTGACTCCATGTTGTATTCTTCTTCAGCTGTAGAGAGCTGCTCCACATAGTGTCTGTCCTGTGATGGAGTCATAGGAGGCGGGTTTTCCACCGCGCTGTCATGGTTGTGTGTGTTTCAGTGGAGAGCTGGTAAATCACAATGGATGTTGTGGGGGAAAGTGTCTTCCGTCAGGCTTGCTGAACTCACTTTTTCTAGGGTGGGATGGTTTTCCCACATAAAAAGGTTTTTCCACATGAGCCACATGTGTTTGTCTTATTTTCCCTGAAGCTGCCTCTGCTCATAGACACCCAGGGTGGTGATATTTGAAATAAGTCTAATCTAATTTGTGATAAAAGATGCAAACCCAATTCATCTGTCTAGCCTTTACTCACTTCACTGTGTGAGGAGGCAGAGTGTCTGCTGAGGAGCTTAAGTACAAACAGACTAGAATGTGGCTACTGCTGCATCATGGATCCAACTTGTGTTTAAAAGGCTGACTGGTTGTAGGAATGGAGCATGATTTGTTCATAAGGTGTCACCATCCATCATATTTTGCTGAATTTAAGTCGTGGCTGTTATGATGAACAGCAGGAAATGGTCCATTAATTGAATCACAATGAAGAGTAAATAGAGAACAGAGACACTATTGAAAGCCTTGTGGGTCTTCTCTGCGTGATGCTGTGGCTCAGCTGCCAAATCGTGACCAAGTGCGAAGGAATGCGTTTCAGCATTGCTTGCATTTCTGTTGCCTGACTTCTTACTCAGCCTGTGAAAAACAGGGAGCCCACCGACTTCCTCCCGAAGCCCCCTCTCTGCCAAAACGTGTTTTATGAAGCAGCACAGAGAAAACAAACCCGTGTCGCTATATGTGTGAAGGAGAAGAGAATCCTTCAAGCAGGATGGGAAATAAAGGGGAAAAGATGACGTCCTCGACGTTTGTTTATGGGACAGTCTGCCGATCTAAGGTTTGTTTAGGTTCCTATCAACAGTGTGTGCGGGAAAGAATGAGTTCATCGTGTCTGACCTTTATTTCATCTCCATAGAAGTGGGTCATGGTTGAATCCGTCACCACCAGGGTCTCTATGAACCGAGGCGCGGAAACAAAGCGTCTCCGGCGAGGTTCCCTCCGTGCGTCACCGTCTCCGTGCGTAAAACGTTCCCCGTTTTGCTTCGCCTCCACCGCCGCCGTCGCCGGGTAATCAAACAGAAGGGGAACACCGTGGCTTTTGGTGAATGTCCTCCTCTTGATGACATGCAGCTGCTCTGCAGAGTCTGGCCCCAGGCCGCCGCGAAGTTTGGGCTCAATGAAATATTCTTTCCCCTCCGTTATGAAGGAGCCGAAGATGCCGGAGCACAAACTGACAGCCACGACCGAGCTCTGGTCGTGATCCACGATCCCCGAGTAGAAGCAACCCCTCAGCTGTCCTCCGCTCTCCTCCGTCTGGAGATCCGCGACGGGCCGGGCACCTGAGGCGCTGCGTAAAGCACCAACGTCTCTGGCTCTGACGCGCTGTACGGTGAAGGACGGCGCGAGGAAGCCGGTGTCTGGGATAAGTTTCAGGGTCAAGTCCTTGCCAAATGCGCTGAGGGTAAATCTCGGCTGTTCCTCGCTTCTTTTCCAAAAGCGGCCGCTGATTCTCGCGTTTATCCGAACAGGTACAACATCCTCAGACTCAAACGGGGTGGAAAGCGCCGCGCTCATTACGCACAGGAGTGAGAAGGTGAAACACACAGTGGAACGCATCTTCTGCAATGAACAGTTTTTATTACAATGTATGTCCTTTATCTCTGGATTATGGCGCGTCTCCTCCAACCGAATAAGAATCTCCTTAAATCAGAGATCTCTCCAAATTAACTGTTTTTTTCCCCCAGCCAGTCAAAGTGTGTCTGGTATTTAATTTCAGTCCGTCTGAGTTGTCGTTTCTAATTCCCTAACCAAGCTAAGCCCTTGTTGTACCTCTCACCAGCACCGCCGCGGTCTGGACACATCGGGGGTATTTATACGTTCTGCTCTTCTCTGGACATGAGGGGGTTTATTTTTGATATCCTCCGCTGCTGGAAATTCTCCTCCCACTCGCACTTGATGAGAACTCGCGGATAAAACGGATCCAATGAGAATGGGCCGACACTCCCCCCTTCTGAAATAGCTCGACAACCGCGCTCCTATTATTAACCCAGCGTGCTTTAAGGCGGCGTGCGGGACATCTACACTACGCATCGCTGGAAGTCCGCTGCTCGGGTTATTTCGGAGCCGTGTGTGAGTGGCAGGCCCCCACAAAGCCCCCCCCCCTACGAGGCCGAGCCGCTTTACCCCCACACAAGACCACCGCTGGACGGAAAAAGTCGCTGTGTGTGTGTGTGTGTGTGTGTGTGTGTGTGTGTGTGTGTGTGTGTGTGTGTGTGTGTGTGTGTGTGTGTGTGTGTGTGTGTGTGTGTGTGTGTGTGCCACATGAGACATGTTTAATCACATTAGTGAAGCTACGAGAGGAATATTATCCTCTAATGATGTGTTGTTGTTGTTTTGCGCCACATTTTCTGCAGAGCAGCATTCTTTGAATGTTATGAAAAAGAAAACATTTTTTTAATGAGCAGATTTAGCCAAAGAACAATTTAACTAATAAAAAAGAAGCAATGGATCAAACAAACGTATGTTTTCTTTTATTAAACATGTTAAAAACAAACAACCCATTGTGTCCAAGTCTTTCTGCAGCATTCACTGCTGCACATTTATTTTTGTATTTAAGAATATTTCTTTCCAGCTGCTGAGAGCTTTTCTGAAAAGGCTTCTGCTTCATTACAAGACTAAACACATGTCCTACCAGGCACCACGTAAATCACCTCATTCAGAGCGCGCGCCAGGAGAATACCAGCTCTTTAGAACAGTGAAACAAAGAAGACGACCCCGGACGGTGCAGTGTCACGCGTTCACCGGCAGGTGGCGCCAGAGGACAGCACGCGCGTTCAGAGCCGCTGAGACGCTCTGAAGCTCCGCAAACAGGTGTCGCTCTTTGCCCGCATTTCACTTCGCACGTGCGTCTCTGAACTTTTGTTCTTGTGCAAAGTGATGAGCAGCGAAATCAGTGTGTGTTAACTTTCTGGTTATTATTATTATTATGGTGAGTTTTTTTTATTCATTAAACTAATTTAATGTCTTTAAAGAAATATATTTTATGGAATAAGAAAACACAGAGACAAATAGATTGAGCTTTACTGTTGAAGGTTCTGGTGCAGGTGCATTAGTTTTAAATGACTGTAAGACACCAGCTGGCTTTTGTCCCTGTCTGTCTGTCTGTCTGTCTGTCTGTCTGTCTGTCTGTCTGTCTGTCCGCTGGAGTCTGGGCGGCGGGAGGGTGGAGGGGGGGGGGGGGGGGGTGATGCTGCAGCTCCTGTCACATATGCCTGCCGTACAGCAACAATAATATTTGGAGAGTTACAAGTGGCTGCGGTCTGCAGCACAAACCCAGACGCATGACCAATGAGCTCTCTCTCTCTCTCTCTCTCTCTCTCTCTCTCTCTCTCTCTCTCTCTCTCTCTCTCTCTCTCTCTCTCTCTCTCTCTCTCTCTCTCTCTCTCTCTCTCTCTCTCTCCCTCAGATGTCAGTCGACAGCGCGACTTTAAAAAGCTCAGCAGCTCAGATGAGCCGGTGGTCAGAGTGGAAAACGGTGCACGATGGGAGAGAAGCTGGCAGGACAGTGCGGATGCTTAGTTCTCTGAGGGACGCACGCGGACACACTCCGTGCCATTGCGCGCAACATCTTCACTGCGTGCGGACGCACCGAGTCTCTGAGTGGGATCTTTACTGAGCAGGAGCAACGATGGCTGCGCTCATTAGTTCTCTGATTGTCTTTACAAAGTTCCTGCTGTATTTTAAACTAACGCACTGCACGGAGGTGGATTTCTGCGTACCTGTCCGTGTGGATCATCAGAAGCATGACAAGCATCTGCACCGGCGCGCGGAGCAGATGAATGACAGACAGATAGTATTTAGATTAAGTGCATTCAAACAGGAATTCTACCTCCACCTCACGCCGGATTCCAGCTTCCTCGCACCGGACAGCTCGCTGCCCGTGAGCGGCTCCTCAGCATCCGGCGCCTCCTCTGCAGCCGCGGACTTACGGGAATGCTTCTACTCCGGTACCGTCAACGCGGAACCGGACTCCTTCGCCGCGCTCAGTCTGTGTAAAGGTCTCCAGGGGGGGTTCTCCTATAACGGCATGGAGTATTTCATCAGCCACACCGGGACCGGAGACGCTGGATACTCTTTCAACGGGACGCACGTCATCCGCCGCTGGACACGCGCCGCGCACTCGGGCGCAAACTCCACCAGCAGGTGCGGTGTCACACCTGACGCCAACTTCAACGTGTCCCTGGAGAAGTACAAGCACATGAGCGGACTGGAGATTGATGGCTTAGCTGAAACGGTGTTGAAAACCCTGGGGAGGTCAAAGAGGTTCGCCTCCATCCCCAGGTTCGTGGAGGTGCTGGTGGTGGCAGATGAATCTATGGCTGCATTTCACGGGGATGACCTGAAGCATTACCTCATGACCCTGATGTCAGTGGCGGCCAGGCTTTACAAGCACCCCAGCATCCTCAACTCCATAAACATAGTGGTGGTGGACTTCATGGTGATAAAAGAAGCTGACAAGGGACCAAAGGTTTCCACTAACGCAGCGCTGACTCTGCGCAACTTCTGCTCCTGGCAGAAGAAGCTGAATAAACACAGCGACAAGCACCCAGAGTACTGGGACACGGCCATACTGTTCACCAAGCAGGTAAGCAGGTCACACCCAGCTGTCATGTCTCACACTGGTGGTGGAAAGAATAGAATATGGAATAGAATAGAATATAAAATGCTGCAGTTGTACACAACTTGTGCATGGACGGGTTATGAGACAATGGGCCCCCGGGGGCAGACCAGGAGGCAACCTCTGATTCTCTCAAATGAAGCCAGTGGCAAAGTGTGTTAAAGCTGCATTCTCTCTACTGACCACCAGGGGGCGACTCCTCTGGTTGTATAGAAGTCTATGAGAAAATGACTCTACTTCTCTCTTGATTTATTACCTCAGTAAACATTGTAAACATGAGTTTATGGTCTCAATCTCTAGTTTCAAGTCTTCTTCAATACAGCATGATGTTCATTTAGTACATTATGGTCCATTTAGAGTCAAACAGACCATAAAGCAGGGGATGCTTTAGGGCGGGGCTACACAGTGATTGACAGGTCTCTACCAAAGACGTATACGGTGTATAGGTCACTCTTCCTCAGTCCAAATATGGTCACTTCCTGTTCCCTGGTTGCAAAAAAACAAGATGGCGACGGCCAAAATGCTGAACTCCACAAAACCAATGGGGGACGTCACGACGACGCCCCCTTCTGATGTCCTGTCCTTGGAGCAGACCTTTAAAAGCCTGTAAAATATGTTTGCAGTCATTTGATTGACTTTACAACAATACATATTAACTGTCCCTGTGTTCAGTGATCCATCCATTAACCTGTGTGTTGCTGACTGCACAGCCCTCCTTCCTTCAATGAGTCACTGGAAAAGAACAGCAGAGCCAGTTCCCTCTGTCTGGTTGTTAATGCCTGCTTTCCATTAGGTCCAGTTTGGTTCTGGCTGTCCATCTGATACGCGGGCTCGCTCCTTGACTACATAGCAACATGCAAAATCCCTTTAAGGTAAAAAATCACCGTAGTAATGGAGAAAAAGATCCCTTATTTACACTGAGGGCAATTAAATGCAGGAAAGTCCGGGTCCGGCGTTGTTGTCCTTGTAGGGCACAATGGGTGCAGCTGCTGAGATGGAAAAAATCTTGTCATAGGTTATGGAGAGAAAGTGGTGTGGAATACACATGGCTGGCAGAGGGTGCTTCTGGCGTGACTGGGCCTCATCGTAACACTGGGTTAACAAGTTCACCGTCCACTATGTGTTTGTTTTCACTCCGAATGAAGTCATTTTGATGGAACACAAAGACACAGAGGCAAAATCAACTTTAGGTAAGAGGCCATTATCTTCCTGATGACCAAGGAGTCACGGCTATTTTCACAAAAAATGTAATTGTTCCAGTGGGAAGAGGCTCACAACTTTAGATAGACTACAGCCATGCTAGCAGCTTCAGAGACTCTCCATGTACTGTAGTGGCAGTCGTGCTTTGAGCTAAATGCTTGTATGCTAACCATAGTCTGTGGATGTAGTCGCCATGACGTCACTCACTGGTTTGTGGATTGCCGTTTTGGTCGTCGCCATCTTGGTTTTTTGCAACCAGGGAACAGGAAGTGACCATATTAGGACTGAGGAGGAGTGACGTAGAGACGCCGTATACGTCTCTGGTAGAGACCTGTCAATCACAGTAGCCCCGCCCTAAAGCATCCCCTGCTTTATGGTCTGTTTGACTCTAAATGGACCATAATGTACTAAATGAACATCATGCTGTATTGAAGAAGACTTGAAACTAGAGATTGAGACCATAAACTCATGTTTACAATGTTTACTGAGGTAATAAATCAAGAGAGAAGTAGAGTCATTTTCCCATAGACTTCTATACAATCAGAGGAGCGTCATGTCAATATCATGGCAGTATTTGGTCACAAACAGAAGCTCTGGATGAATCGAAATTCTGACCTGATGATGGCGATAGACGAGAATTCAGAGTAGTATGATAATTCAATATAATAATGTATCGTCTTTCAATGGAATTATATCGTGATGAAATCAAATATCGAGATATCGTGATTGAAAAACTACGTAAATTGATAATAACCAGCACACACTGACTACAAATCGAACAATGTGATTATTTTGCACTAAAGTTCTTAAGTAAATGAGAAAATACTGACTACTTTTCATTTGTCAAGTATTTAATTTAAACAGGAGTTTACAAAACTATTTGGTTATTTCATATAAAGACTATTAATGGAATTATCCGAAAACATGCTGTATCGTGATTTATATTGAAAAATTAAATGACCTTTTTTTGGAATGGATTTTGACCGTATCGCCCAGCCCTAATTCAGAGGATCACCAAAGTTAATTCAATGGATCCTGAGGGAAACATGAATGTCTGTACCAAATTTCATGGCAATCCATCAAACAGTTGTCGAGACAAGAAATAGGGCCATGGGCTCAACAGAGTCATTAGGATTCATCCTCTGGGGATCACGAGTGTATACAATTTCAGGGCTTTCTATCGAAAAGCTGTTGAGATATTTCTGACTGGACCAAATTGGTTACAATTACAAAGTTAATCCCACGACACTGAAAACTGGCAGATATACTTAATGGGGTAAAGGTTGGTTGTGGACTGACCCAGCCAGATGCAGGTGGGACTCATCTTGTCCCTCACAACATCTCTTCTTACCTCTTTAACTAAACACCAAGAGGAATTCTGTGGTGGGCTATCTCCCCTGACCCTCTGCCATAATATATTTTAAGAACAGAGCACCAATAAACAAACCACCGTCCCATGTGCTTTGTATTAGTGCTCTTCACTCATTCTGTAGCTCAAGGCACAGCCGCACAAAACAAGTTTGGAAACAAGACTCCAAGTCTCCAATCGGATTGATCAAGATTTGTATGAAATAACAGTTGAAATGACCGGTTGTGTCTCCAGGATCTCTGCGGGGCCACGACCTGTGATACGCTGGGGATGGCTGACGTCGGGACCATGTGTGACCCGAAGAGGAGCTGCTCCGTCATCGAGGATGACGGCTTGCCCTCCGCCTTCACAGCAGCCCACGAACTAGGTGAGCAAGTTGTGATTTCAGATGCTAATGCTCGTTTGGCCTCCAACAATAGTCACGATAGTCACGAATGCAATCTATTGGTTTCGTGTACATGGACATGATTTGTCTGTTTTTTTCGTGTCTCTCAGCGCGACTTCTTCTTCGGTACGACATTACGTTAAAAACGAAAGTTGGGTTCAGGCAACAAAACCAACAGTTATGTTTAGGCAACAAAACCACGACCATAAAACCACAATGTGTGTTGAACACCGGTCTGCTGGTTAAAGTCCTGTTTGTTGGATCCATCCACCTCCCCTCACCCCCAACAATAGTCATATTTTGGGATATTATAAAGTATGTCACTTGCACTGACTGTTGCTTAGTCACGTATATGTATTTAATTTGTGTCCACCACAACAAGCAACACAAAAAACTGACATTTCGTGTTCATGTACATGAAACCAATAGATTGCAATTTGCAGCTATTTCATGAACTCAACACTGTGCTGTGGCCTCAGAGTGAGATATGCTCCGGAGCTGCATGTAAGCGTACAATGTCCAAGGAATTCTGCTTTGACGGACGCATAATCAGCGTGGAAAGTGGCCCAGCCGGACGGTTCTGTAGCTTTCATGATGATCTACATGGCTGTGGTTCTCAGTCCTGGTCCCAGAGCACTTTCAATCCCTGCAACTATTTAAGTTAATTTACCTGATGTTCACTTTTTAAATCACTCCCTCATTAGTCAGGCACAATCAAAACCAGCAGGTCTCTGAGAACAAGGTGGAAATCTGTTTGTGTTGGACGTCACAGCTGCACAACATAACTCTGCACACTGGCAGCTGCACATGGGAGGCGAGAGATAACAGCTAGACAAATCTGACGGCATGAATTATTGCTCATGATAACATTATATTAACAAATGTACACTTATCTTGAACATTCCAGTTAGTCTGTGATGTGAAGGGATAAATGGAGCAAAATAAATAACAGAACAGAACCCTCACTGCTCTTTAAGAGACAGTTTGCACTTCAGGCTAAAACCTCCAATCCTCTATAAGAGTATGGTATGCGGTACAGCGTGCTTGAGCACACACTCATGTATATCATCTGCCAAATTAGGCATGAATTATGGCAGTTGGCGTTGAAATGGCTTTGGGATAGTTATTTTGGGAAATATTCTTATTTGCAGAAGTGAGCATATTTGGACTGAGGAGGAGTGACGTAGAGACACCGTATACGTCAATCACTGTGTAGCCCCGCCCTAAAGCATCCCCTGCTTTATGGTCTGTTGGACTCTAAATGGACCATCATGTACTAAATGAACATCATGCTGTATTGAAGAAGACTTGAAACTAGAGATTGAGACCATAAACTCATGTTTACAATGTTTACTGAGGTAATAAATCAAGAGAGAAGTAGAGTCATTTTCTCATAGACTTCTATACAACCAGAGGAGTCGCCCCCTGGTGGACACTAGAGAGAATGCAGCTTTACAACCCTTTAGGAATGACTTCAGGAAATTGACGCCTGATTCCATCACAGCCCAAGAAAAAGAACCAAACAGAGCCGAGGAGTCTCTTATCACAGCTGTCAATCACTGCTGGTGAAGCTCGTTAACTCCGATCAAACTGTAAAACTAGGCAGCGCCGATCAAATATGAATCCAGATTCTTCTACTGCATTGATAATTTCTCGTCTCGAATGTTTTCAGAAACATGTTTGCTGCGGCTGATGGGCGGTGCTTGGTTTGCCGGGTCACAAACTTTCGAATTTTGCAGCTAAACAGTAAAACAGTAAAACATGTGATGTGGAATCTTCCAATGTTTAGAAATACACCTCTAAAGCTCTCCAATTTATACGCTGTATCTTTTTTTGCTCAACCTGTGCAGAAAGAGATAT
The DNA here is from genome assembly GCA_032191485.1 of Leptoclinus maculatus. Classification (NCBI taxonomy): domain Eukaryota; kingdom Metazoa; phylum Chordata; class Actinopteri; order Perciformes; family Stichaeidae; genus Leptoclinus; species Leptoclinus maculatus. The sequence goes on from JAVDOI010000126.1 coordinate 192,560, forward strand.
TTTGCATGATGGAACTATTTCCTGGCATACAAACAGCTACATGCTTCCTAAAGTCTTGTTGTCGCAGTGAGGTTGCCAGGTTTCATTCAACCCATTCAGAGACCGAAACCGACCGTATCTCGCAACGTAGCCGGAGATGCTACAATGAAGTCCTGGTCAGATGGATTAACTGTTGTTCTTCATTTTACAATACTTTCATGTACAGCTTTAAAACCACCAAGATACATTGTGGAAATCAGGCAGTTTAAGGTGTATATTTTTATACTTTGGACAGAGTTTAGCTAGCTGTTTACAATTTCAATGCTAAGCTAGGCTAGCTAAGCTGGCTCCAGCTTCTTACTTAACCCACAGACATGAGATTGATATCAGTTATCTTAAAGTCATGAACTATTCTTTTCTATTTTAAAATCACAGTTTCTAAAATTCTTGTTAAATAGCTAAAATGAGCAAGTATTGATTGATATAACATTTAGCTGTTTCACGGTGAGCGTAGCTACATGCTGTTATCTGGACAAAAAGAAATGTCTCTATTAATCTGGAATTTAGGCTGACGTTATGTTTACTCAAAAATCTCCTTGTTCCAGCTTTAAATGACCGGCTTTAGTCTGAAAATAAATGTAAAAGCAGCTGAAGTTGAACACTGCTAATCCTCCTCTTTCAATAAAACGTAATGGGTGGTATTAAACTTGTATTCTGTAGTTTGACAAACTGTCTCGTTAAGGCAAATCCTATTCATAATACGAGTGACATTTCTTTTTTTCTTCAAATTATAATCAGTGGTTGAGGCTTTAAAAGAAGCAAGACTCCTGAAACCAGATGCACAAGTAACTCCCGAGGCCCCCAGAGAGGAATTGGTTTACACTGTCCTCATATATGTTAAGTCATTTCCTCCCAAAATGGTCCTGTTCCATGATTGAAAACACTGTTTTTTTTCTTTTGGAAAGTACTTCATGTTCGTATTTAAGGAGTGAAATGATTTCCTTGGGAACTAAATTCCCCCGTCAGGCCCGGTTTAGAACATGGACGTACGCCACGCTGTATATTCCCATGCATAGCTGCATTCCTGTCTGCTATGACATCAGCTTCAAATCAGTCCAGTTTGCTTTGCCTCATACTTACATGTGTGTTGAGGTGTCTGGTCAAAAGTTTCTCTTTTTGTTAATCAACCAGGACAAACATGTTAAAACAGAGGTTCAGTCTCAGAAACATTTCAAGAATTAGACCTTTTCTTTCCCCCAAAAAATCTGGAAACCGTCATCCACGCATTCAAAACTAGTCGATTCCATTACTGTGACTTCTTTGCTCTCCAGCATCAGCAGAAATATCCCAAACTCTGCAGCTAGGATCTTGACTCAGACATGACCATGTCTGCTCCTGGCTTACTTTCACTGGCTACCTGATGCTTTTAAAATTGATTTCGATCAATCAGATCTCTTATTGCCAATTTACCCTGAGATCCTCGGATGCGTCGGACTTGTTGTACCGAGTTGTCCTGATTCTTACATGAAGGTGAGTCTTTGCAGTCAGGGCTCCTAGACTGTAGAATGGTCCAGCCCAGTTTCATGTACATGAACACGAATTGTCTGTTTGTTTGTTGTTTGTCTGTCAGCATGAAAACAATGCCAATGGAAAGTCAATTAGGATCCTTATTGGTGGTGGATGCATCTACGTGACTAAGAAACAGTCAGAGCAAGTGATGTACTTTATAATATCCCAAAAAATGATTATTGTTGGTCGGGAGGGGAGGTGGATTCAACAAACAGGACGTTCAAATAGAAGACGTGTTCAAAACCGCGTAGTGCTTTTATGGTCGTGGTTTTTCAAACGATTTGAGACGGTGTTCTCTAAACTTTACTATGTGCTTTTGTTGCCTAAACTTAACTTTTGTTTTTACTACTTGAAAAACGACTTGGCTCTAACAACCTTCTGTCTGTCCCCCCTCGTCCCTCAGGCCACGTCTTCAACATGCCCCACGACAACGTGAAGGCATGTGAGGAGGTATTTGGGAAACTGAAGGACAACCACATGATGTCTCCCACACTGATTCAGATCGACAGGAGCCGGCCCTGGTCCGTGTGCAGCGCCGCCATCATTACCGAGTTCCTGGACAGAGGTCATGGTTAGTAAACACTTCCTGTACACGTCTCTGGACTCACTAATTCTGTCCAGGCTTCATGCTCTCAGCTGGTTGGAATCTGATTGTGCTCACGAAGAAAGACCTTGGCTCTATCCGGTCTCGGTTATATTTGTAATTTCAATATCAGTTTCAAATTGGAAGTGATGTTTTCGGAATAGAAGTCAAAGTATATGTGGAGGGTCAACTCTTTCAAACACACGTCACAGTAAATTACACAGTGAAATCCAATAGCAAGAGGACAAAACCTGATAACAGCATAATATCAACTAAACACCATGTATACCTTGACAATCAATCAATAACAAAGACTTTTGTAGCAAAATGTGACTCCAAACTGCATTTCGCTGCATGACTGTGTTGTACAATGTCAATAAATAACCTTGTAAATGTAGATTTCCAATATAATATTTCCATGCTCTTGGCAAGTTCAATCAATATCTGTGAACATGAGCTGCTCTCTCTCAAAACCAGAAACCAGAGAAGGAAGTATAAAGTATCAAGTATAATGTGGAGCTGCTTCATAGACAATGAATGGGAGACTGATTTTGAGTTTTCTATAACCAGAGGAGCTTTATTGTATCAGCTGTGAAACAGAAAATGTACTTTATACTCTATAAGTGTCGTCTATAACATCTTTAATTCATTGTCTATGGCCACACATCCATGTTACACACTTTATACTTTGAGTTTTGGAAGCGAGTTGTTCATGTTTACTGAACACCCTTTAGAGCTGCACTTACCTACTTGCTTTTTTATATGAAGAAATCACTATTTATATATGGCAATCACTGTTTAATGTGACAGCGATCACCTGTAGTGATGTAGCTTTGTTCAGCTCATTGTTTTGGTTTTCTGGCCCACAACTTCAAGTTCTTGGCTCAGTCTCACCAACTTTGTTTCTTGCCACAGCAGGCCAGCTGTTTTTACCCAAAGAAAGCTCATAAGGAAAAAAAACAGGAGAAAGTTAGTGTTTATCTGCCAAACTTAGTGGAACGTTTAGCAGATTTTCATCTTGGGAGTTGATGAGGACCAAAACAGATGGTGAATGTGACTGACATTCAGCAGGTGGCCAGAAACACAACAGACCCGCCCTAGACACACATGTGGACACAGCTGAGTTCCGATCTGTTTGGTTGGTGGACGCCAACGTTTGGTTGGTGGACGCCAACGTTTGACTGATAGAAAACAACGTTTGGTTGATGGACGCCAACATTTGACTGATAGAAAACAACATTTGGTTGATGGATGCCAACGTTTGGCCGATGTCCACTTGTACAGCAGTTGCCACGTCATAGTAGACCTGTTGAAGAAAAAGGAATATTTTCTCTAACAGACAAGTTCATGATGAAATTAGGAAATAATTGATCCCAAAACACATTAAAACCAAGCCTAAATGACCTTACATGGGATCTGCATCATGGTCTAGAAATCTTGTTTGGACAACAACATACAGCACCCAGCTGATTCCTCACAGCTTCGGGCAAAGCTCTGGGAAATTCTTACGAATGACAAACGGACATAATCGCGTACATTATATGCTGATCAGAGCTAAAAAAAAGAAAAAAAGGGCATTTTTGATGTAATATCTGAGTATATTTTGGTGTATTTTGGTGTTGTCACATCCAGATGTAAAGTAACTATTGTACAGTGGTAGATGAGAGCAGAGAACATAGTTTTCTAAGACACCAAATGTCAGATCTTTGAGCCAGAATGGCAGCATTTCATTATAGAACTGGCACATACCAGAGTCTCACTTGCCTCGACAGAAATGTGAAACACTGGAGTTGTATCCGAGGAAGTACTTTTTCCTTGAGTTGTAATTTCATATGCTGATGATGACAGAGTATCCACTTCCAGTATCCACGTTCAATAAAACATTCCAAAGTGTATTAATATATTACTCTGCCTTTTCTCCTCAGTGGCTCCTTTATGCCAAGTCTTTGTCTGTCTGTGTGTAAACTCTAATAAGTGACTGTCGACCAGCCCACTTACTTTAACAAGCAAATGAGCATTTACTAAGTTTAACACTGCTCTCTTTTCTACATGAGTCATGTGGTTAATCTAAACATCATCTGGTGCCTGTACTGTCTCATATAGACAGCTTGCATTCTGGCTTTGTGCAGACTGAAGAAAAAGTTACTGAACATTCAGTACCAACAGTTTAAAGCTCATTCATGAGCGTTTTTTTAATGTTATAATCCATCGTTTTATAGTCCTGCAGCCTTGCACAACCTCCAGTCAACATTACCTTAAATGGACTAGCCAGAGCACCCTTCTAATGCACAACAGTTTGAAGGAGCAACATTCATTCTGCACTCCTCCCACTTGATAATGAATATAGTTTGTTTTAGTCTTTTAGGGGTTTTAAGGGTTGGTCATTTTCTTCAAAAACTGTTTTTGTTATATTTGTTGAAATTCTCAATACATCTCGACAGCAATCAATAGGTCCAATGCTTTGACAAAAGAAATGGTATCTGTGGCTGTTGCAGGACTAACAGCAGCCATGTTGCTTGTTTACATTCATATCGATAATTTGGGGGGAGTGGCTTTAGAGCAGTGATTCTTAACCATGGGGCCGCGGCCCACCATTGGGCCGCGAGCGCCACCTAGAGGGCCGCAAAATAATTTCAGTTTTCCACCTGTGGGCCGCGAGGGCCGCGGGACCGCATAGGTCAGACCTGGGCATTGTACGGCCCGCGGGACGTCAATGGGAAATTAGGAATAAAACGTAAATAATTGTAGCTACATCATGCACGGAATACAGCTGCATTGCTTTTATTTTGAAGGCGACTGCTGCTGTCTTTTATCTCAATTTACGTACGTTAGTACGTTCGTGGATGTGCGAGCAGCGGCTCACTGCAATCCCAATAATAGCAGTGTCGGCAGCCGGAACCGGGCCGGTGTATTTGGCCCGATTCTGGGGCGTCATTCAGTCTCAGCCGAGTCGGCAACCGGACTCGGCCCGACGTGTTTCTTCCGGCATGCCGATCTTACACCGGAGCTGGGCTAGGTCATGTTGGCTACCTGAGATGTGTTGGTGATGCAGAGCGACACGGACATCTGAGGCTTTGTAGCTAAGCTGCTAAATCAACATGCTCAGAAGATGTTGGTTCTCTTTGGATCGACCTACATATGTGAACAAACATTCTCCGTGATGGAGTTTAATTAATCCAGATCCAGATCCTCTCTCACTGATCATCACCTGTCAGCTGTCCTTCACATCTCACTTCACACATTCACCCTGACTTCAGTCACTCGTTTACTGAACTAAAACACAGACAATTAGGTCATTGGACTACAAACGATAGTGATAAAAGTACTAATTAACAGAAACATGATTCCTGTCAGTGTTTTACTATTATATATAGATATTACATATTTATATTTGTTTGGATCATTATTCCTGCTGCAGATGTTTAAGGTGGAGCTCATTTTAACTCCTTTATACTCTGTTGTTCAGTTTGGGTAGTTAGGAAGGGTTTGACAAATGATAATGTGCAAAGTAACTAGTAACTAAAGCTGCCAGACAAATGTAGTGGAGTAAAAAGTACAATATTTCCCTCTGAGATGTAGTGGAGTGGAAGTACAAAGTTGAATAAAATAGAAATACTCAAGTAAAGTACCTTGAATTTGTACATACAGTACTTAAGCAAATATACTAGTTACATTCCACCACTGATCATAATATTTACTCTTACCACTGCTTATCAAAACCATACAATGTACTGCTTCTTTGTGATCATCACATTGTATCATCTCATTTATTTGACAAGGGTTTTGCTTGTTAAACTGTAAGTGGATTTAATATAGTTATTGAATACAAATCAAACCAAGAGTGAGATAAATTAGTTAAACCAATACAGTGTTAATATTTGAATGGGCCCCGGGCCACTTTGTACTTGAAAAGTTGGGCCCCGAGGTCAAAAAGGTTAAGAACCCCTGCTTTAGAGGAAGGCCTGACAGGATGGACTAACAACTTTCTCGCTACATTTAACAACTTTTGAAGCTTGTGCTGCTCGCTACTTTCATTGAAGAAGAGTTGGCAGCACTGGGCTGGGTTTTTAGGTTGGATTATTTAAAAAAATCTAGTTTACTCTTGTTATTCCTCAAGATCATCAACCCAAGCTTTAATATTCTTTAAGATTTATGGACGGGTGAATCAGAAATTGTTTCACAAAATGCTGTGGTAGTAGAGTTAATTGAGTTAATTGTTTTATTTAGATGTTTAATTTCTCCTTAATGCTACATTTATTGATTTATTGGCCACATGGCTGCAGTGCAACAAGCTGTAAACTAAACATTGGCATATTACCACATTATTAAGTTGATATGGCGAACGGGTTAGCAAACAGCAGCATTTTGTTTCTTTCCAACAACGTAAGTCCAATAATCCCCTTTCCTTTAGCTACCGTAGGTTTCGTTCTCCTTCAACTCCTGAGGGAAGTATTTGGATCTTTACCACCTGCTGGTTTGCTGTTTGGTGCTAAACATGTAGCGTTAAGCAGGTTTATTAGCTTTTGCACTGAAAACAGTTGCCTGCTGCTGGAAACGAGTTGCAGCAAAGTAAAGTTGCGAGCCTTGAAACCAAAACAATGAGCTGAAAGATGCACAAACTCCATGTAGAGCTGAGGCAAAATGAGACAATGGTCTGTGGGTTCGTCAAGCAACACCTTTCATATTAAATACAAAAATACAAATTGGTGCTTTTAAGGTTTTCAATGTGAATGCTGTCTGATTGGTTGTAATATTGCTGGTTCGTGTCTTTAGGAGACTGTCTGCTGGACCAGCCTCAGAAGCAGCTGTCTCTCTCAGACAACCTGCCCGGTTTCAGCTACAGCCTGCACCGCCAGTGTGAGTTGGCCTTCGGCCCCGGCTCCAAGCCCTGCCCGTACATGCAGCCCTGCTCCAAGCTGTGGTGCACTGGGAAGGCCCGCGGCCAGCTGGTCTGCCAAACCCGACACTTCCCCTGGGCGGACGGCACCGGCTGCGGCAACGGCAAGGTCTGCTACCGAGGAGCCTGCACGGATAAGAACAACACCATGCACATCAAGGTGATTGTATGCAGAGAGCGAGCCCGGTCCTGATGGTGGTTGTTTTTTTTAATCACAGATTGATGTACCGTTTTGCCTGTTTTTTCTTTTGTCCCAGGTGGATGGCCGTTGGGGGAAGTGGGGAGCATTCGGAGGTTGTTCCCGGAGCTGTGGTGGAGGAGTTCAGCTGGCCAAGAGGGAGTGTGACAACCCCGTTCCTGAGAATGGAGGCAAATACTGCTACGGCCTTCGCATCAAATATCGCTCCTGTAACCTCAACACTTGTCCTGAAACAGGTACACTAGTCTCTGTTTGAGTACGTTCACACAGCAAGACACACTTTAAGGGCTGTGACCATTCAACAAAAACATCTTCCCCAAACAATGATTGTACAATTAACTTTGAAGAAGTTGAAGCAACCAAAAACAAGTGAGCAAAATTGTAAGGAATGGATGAAACTGTGTGTCTATCGGTCCTAATGTAAAAACAGGTAACTAGCTTCCAACCTATAGACCCTTTTACAGCCAACAATCATCTAAAATAAGCGTGTGCATGTTATCAACTTTAGTGTTGTTTTGCTATGGACCCCGTTTGCCAGTCTGCCAGAACGGTGTTTGACACCAACCCTTAGCATTAACGTTAGCTTGATTAGCTCGCTAGCTAAAAGTTGCTGTTGTCTAACTCCGTTTGAATTCAAGGACCTGTTTTTGGGAACAATTTCAAAAAGCAAATCTGCCGCCATCATCTTTGAAAAATGCACATATGTTCTGCAAGAACAGAAAGAACAAAGTGTGAGTGGTCAACTGTAAAACTGCAACCACATCCTGTAAGAGGTCAACAGTGTTGGAGTAGTTCTAATGGGAGGTTGTTGTTTTTTGCGTCTGCAGGTAAGAGTTTCCGCGAGGAGCAGTGTGAAGCGTTCAATGGTTTGAACCTGAACACCAACAGACTGGGTTCCACTGTGGTTTGGGTTCCTAAATATTCGGGCATCTCTCCCAAGGACAAATGCAAGCTCATCTGCCGCGCCAACGGGACTGGGTACTTCTACGTCCTCGCTCCAAAGGTACGTAGCTGATTTAATATGTTAACTATTCCTCAGAGTGGCCACAACATCAAATCTGTTTCAGTAATGAACTCTTTTTCTAATCATTGAAAAACATGGAATAAGTTCAAGAACATAGATTATTTTGATCATATTTATCATATATTTGCATTAGTAAAGTACAGAAACTACTTCTAACCAAACAAGCTATTGAGTACTTGATAACTGCTGGCTGATAAACTGCCGACCATAATTTACTAAATGAACATCATGCTGTATTGAAGAAGACTTGAAACTAGAGATTGAGACCATAAACTCATGTTTACTGAGGTAATAAATCAAGAGAGAAGTAGAGTCATTTTCTCATAGACTTCTATACAACCAGAGGAGTCGCCCCCTGGTGGTCAGTAGAGAGAATGCAGCTTTAAGACATGAAGCTTTGGCTTCACTTTTCAGAACCGAAGGTTGCCTCCTGGACGTGTTTTATATTCTGAGCTAAGTGTGTATCAACTGTTGTACTCACTAATGCAATCTGAACACCTCATCGTGAGTCAAAAGCTCACAGGAGATGTAGTTGAAACTTTCATAGAAGCAGCTCTCTGTTCACAAAGGTTTGGCGTGTCACTGCCTAGTGTGATTTGTTCCTTTATTCCTTAGTGAGAGGTGATATGTTGGTGCCTTGATAGAGAGCGGTGAGAGTGGTGAGAAAGGGAAACATGCAGGGACAGTATCACCTCACAGCTGCGGCTTGTCAGCAACTATTTATGCAACCAGAAAGGAAACAAGCTTGTAGCAGCGATGCTATCCAACATCTCGTTTACACTAAAGTTCACTGTACACTCCCTCTGGTGATACTTTTCACTTTCTATTCATGTACCTCTTTGGTTCATTATGTTTGTTTAGTTAGAAGAGTAAAGTATGTATATGGTGGAGCACATACAGTATGTGGCAAGTCTCGCTCTTTCCTTCCCTCTTGTTGTTGTTCTTGCTTACATGTTATCCACCTTTAACATGTAATGTCTTGAAACCCTGCAGGTGGTGGACGGGACGCCCTGCTCTCCTGACACATCGGCTGTGTGCGTTCAAGGAAAATGCATCAAGGCGGGCTGCGATGGCAAGCTAGACTCGAGCAGGAAGTCTGACAAGTGCGGCGTGTGTGGCGGCGACAACCAGGGCTGCAAGAAGGTCTCGGGAATGTTCACCAAACCTGTGTAAGTAGCACGCCGGCACACGCCGTACCGCTCTTTAGTGTTGGGTCTCGGTCGACGCAGAGGTGAACTTTATGTTGCGGTGAGCAGGTTTGCAATGGAGATGTCTTTGAGAAGAAATAACTAAATGTTATCTTCACTCTCAACAAGTATAGAAGTATAAATGGACGACACTTAGGTCACACGTAGGCCCCGATTACACCGAGAGGCAAAAGAAGAGTCGGACAAAACAGCTGATGAGCTGGTGAAGCGGAAATTATATAGTTCATTGTAATTAAAAAACGCTAATATCAATGATCTACCGGCATCAGTGGTAAGGTTGTAAAGCCCGCCTCTTGCTTGATTTGATTGGCTGCCTCTGTAAAGTTTGACGTAGACGAGCGGTGCGACTACGCGCCTGGTGCTGAAAAATATTTTTACTTTTATGCACGTCTAAAAAATATGGAAGCCCATTCCCGCAGCAAAAAAAAAAAAAAAAAAAAAAGAAATGTAATTCACAAAAAAAAAATCCACCCACAAAATAAATAATAATAATTCTAATCATTTTTTTTTTTTTTATTTTACTTTTTTTCCACCAGCAAAAAAAAAAAAAAACTTTTGGTGCATCCATCTGTAACCATAACACTGACCAGATTTTTCCAGTTGCTATAGAAAGTCGAAATTATGAGATACTTTAACACAACAGTCATAGAAGCAGCTATGACATATGAATGGATTGTGAGTACATTGAAGACTTCTTTAAAACGCGGCTTTACAACACATGAAATACAGATGATGTTTCACATGGATTGTACTGAGCAAACGCACCCTTGAATAGAATGTTAAGCAAGAAGCAGCTCTGGAGTATAAAGAATGAAACCAATGTGGCTGAGGTGGCGACCAATAAACAGCAACTGGAAACATCTTTTTTTTTTTTTTTTGCTGACAGAGAAAAAGTAAAAAAAAAAATATATGTATAAATATTTCTTCTTTTTTTTTTGTGAATTCATTTTTTTTTTTCTTTTTTGTGAATTCATTTTTTTTTTTTTTTGTGAATTCATTTTTTTTCTTTTTTCTTTTTTGTGAATTAATTATTCTTATTTTTTTGGTGATCTTATTTTTTTTTTTTTTTGCTGGCGGGAATGGGCTTCCATAAAAAAACGCCTGAAAAAACTAAGAAAAACAGTGGTTTTGCAGCCGCTCATCTCGGTGTGATCGGCCCCTTTCGGCAGTGTGTTCTATAAGTATGCAGTGTTTCCCAATATTTTCATGGAAATAAATCTGCTTTATTCAAAACACTAATGAGAAATGGTTTGAGGAAAGTTTAGCCGACTATATCTGGCTCTAAATTAAGAATTCCAATACGTTATTTCCATCGTCTAAGAAAGTTCAATCAATGTTTCCGAACTACTCGAAGCCAGAAACCACCAAGTCTCATGTCCTTTTGTATCCACAGTCTGTCTGTGTGACAGATTCCCCTCACCCGACAGACGAGATGAGTGAGTTGGAGCAGGTTATGCTACGTATGTTCTACTGCTCATGTATCATATTGGAAATTCCCAGTTTTACCCATATGAGCTTTAATTGTTGTGTCCTCAGTTGTAAATCAAAAATGTACCATATACTCAGGACATCATTCCCAATTCATTGTCTATGGAACAGTTCCACACTTAATATATTGATAACATCACAAATTTGAGTTTTAGCACTCTAGTGTCTGAAGTTTAGGGGATTAAGCTCAACTGACAAGAGGTGTCGTGTTGCAGTAGTGGTATCGCTTCTATCGGTGTAGTATCGCAAGGACAAGTACATGAGCACAGTACCGGGTGCATCCCTAGTCTCTGGAATCCTTTACATTGATAATCTTTAACCATACATTAAGTACTTTTTAAGTTATATTTACATCCATTGTCTTGAAAGACTATCCAGTGGCCATTCAGCCTCATTAATGCTCTTCATCTCCACGCTTTTCTTTTTAGTCACGGCTACAACTTCGTGGCGATGCTGCCCGTCGGAGCTTCCAACATCGACGTCCGTCAGCGCGGCTACCGAGGGATGGTCAGCGATGAGAACTACTTAGCGGTGAAGAACCGCCACGGCAAGTACCTGCTGAACGGCAACTACGTGGTGTCGGCCGTGGAGCGCGACCTGCTGGTGAAGGGCAGCTTGATGCGCTACAGCGGCACCTCCACATCCGTTGAGATTCTTCAGTCCACCCGACCGCTGCAGGAGCCTCTGACTGTGGAGGTGCTGTCTGTGGGGAAGATGACTCCTCCCAGGGTGCGCTACTCCTTCTACATTGCCAAGGAGAGCAAGGAGGAAAAGACTCTGCGGAAAGAGGATAAAAGCCACGCGGCGCACAACAGCGTCCTTGCGGACAGCAACAGGGTGGAGGCCAAGAAGCAGATGATGAGTAAGAGGCCGGTCAGTCACTGGGTGACAGGAAGTTGGGACTCGTGCACAGTGACTTGCGGGAACGGTCTGCAGAAGAGAGCGGTGCACTGCCAGAGCACGGAGGGGCGTCCGGCGGTGGACTGTGACGGCACTGACAGGCCTGTAGCGGTGAGAACGTGTGGGGATTCGTGCCCCATGTGGGACGTCGGGACCTGGTCTCACTGCTCCAAGTCATGTGGAAGGGGCTTCAAAAGGCGGCCGGTGCGCTGCGTGACAGAGAACGGCCTGAATCTACCCAGAGACCACTGCTCTGGGAGGAGGAAGCCTCAGGAGCTGGACCTCTGCAATCTGAAGCCATGTTAAAGCAGACACAGACACCAGCCCAGGGACTTATTTTTGTCAAATTGACGATTTGACTCGAACCTTCACGCCCGAATCTGCGTGATAATGATCCCATGGCTGTGTTGGTTGGAAACACTCTCCAATTCTGCCTGAAGGGGCGTCTGCTACACCGAAGAAATCCAACGGAGACGGAGAGGGTCTCCCTCCATTGTTTAAAAAAGACAGACATCTGTTTAGACAGGAGAGCTGTCTTCTTGTAAACTGTCAAACCATCTGCCTCAGGTTTGACTCACGGTTGGTCTACCTCTACCAGGACAGATGCCTGAGCATGTACAGAGAGTCACGGAGGACAGATGCAGAGACAGTGATCACACACGTCTGCAAACAAACGTGGTTTATTGGTATCGTTACTCGCATGGGATGACATTGCAAAAGCAAAAGAGAACTGAAAGTCCAGGACAGAAACAGAGGAAGCGTGGTGAGGTATAACCTCAGAATCTCACCTGTGAATTGACATTTTTCACTGAAAAACTTCTCAAAATGTGAAACACAGTACTGTATCACTCAAGCAACATCCAAGACCTGATGGGTCCATGCAGTTTCTACATCGTTTTGTTGTTTTATTTGTTCTTGATTCAGTGCTATTGGCGGTTTTCTGGTACAGAATAATCTAGGGCTGCAACAACTAATTGCAAATTTTGTCGTTGATCAGTTGGATCTATGTAACGATCCACGCCTTGGTAATGTCTCCATGGGGCAGTCAACCAGCCGCTGTTTTTGTAGCTCACGTGCTGAATTATGGGAAATAATATCTCCATCTCTGGAGTAAACATTGGAAAAGTACAGAAGCAAACATAAAGATTACAAGTCATAATTTAAAAAACATAGAAATGGACAGAAATACTCAGTTTGTTTTGTGATGGATCACTGATGAAGCTGTTGTAACGCTAACCCCTGATAAAGCTAACGTCTGGCTTCATTGGTCCATCACAAAATGTAGAGAAAACAGACAGAAAGTATTTGTTTTTTAGATTTACAACCTGTAATCGTGCGTTTGTTCGTCAAAATGGACAAATCTGCCGGAGATTTAGCCAACACTTAGTAACTGAAATAAAGTCGGAGAGACACTTGAGTATCATTTCATAGATTTAGAAGAAAACATTCCAAATGTGTCCCAGTTTTATGTGAATGACATCAGCGGACAGGAAGTAAACATGGACCCAAGCTGTTGCCTAGCAATGCAATTTAGTTGTAAAGGTCTATAAAGCAACGTTAAGGAGTCTGAAGTGAATCCTTAAAATCTTCAACTGAAAAAACATATTTAAGCAAGGTCAAAAAAAAGGTCCAAAATGAACAATAAATCCTTCGCACTCGATCAGCCTACAATATTAATGACTTCTTGTGACCAAAAAAGTAGAAATATTTTTACATATTGTATTCAGTGAATGTAGGCTGTTTGTTCAAACATAATGCGTCTTTGTCTGTTCTGTGTAAAAAAACAAAACCGACCAACGCTCAGCTGTTTGTTCTCTGTTGCCAAAGAATTATAACTTTTAAAAAGCCTTACGGTGAGAGACACCTCTCTGAACTGGTTTCTGTCTGCTACAACATGCGCTCTGTAAATCACTGTCTTCTTTGAAAAATTGTAAAACCAAAAGGGGACAAATTAATATTTGATATTTTTTTGGTTTCATAATGTCGCCCCCCAGTTTCATATTAATTTGATCCTGATAGCTATCCGCCTATTTAGATGGAGACCATTCAAACAAACAAATCAAACAAACGTCAGCGTTCAACCATACAACAACAACCACATTAACTCTCCGAACAAACATAAACACGCAATATATTAGTTTTTTAAAAATAAAAAACCAAAGATTGTTTAAGCTGATTTGATGCTTAGTGGAAGGTTGGGGTGTAACGGCCATTAAAATGGATTGTTAGGAGTATCGCTTTGTGTTTCCTCTGTTTCGCTGGATACAAACATGTTGGCTAGTAGCATTCCCTCAACCTGTACTATTTTGCTGTACTTTGCATCATGGGATTGTTTTCCTTCCATTGGTTACTGCACTTGGTTAATAAGCATTGTTACATAGAAAACACATCAGCAGTCTTAAAAATGAAGTCTGTCTGGACCATTTTACATGTTTACCAAACACTTCCAATTTCACACTTCAATGCATCAGACACTGCGGAATGATAGATAACTATTTTTAAACAATGCAACACGTCCTTCAACAGAAAATTAAATTACTTTCCAGTCTGATTCTGTTCAGAGGACCAATTCTGCCGTCTAAAAAGATGGCATTGTACAGTTAGTTTTTCTTTTTTTTTCACATCATGTACAGTTGATGTTATTTTTTATCAGTTGTGTTTTGTATTGTATACTATGTATACATTCATCTAGCTGTATAAAATAAAGTATATATATATATATAAGAATATGCTGAATCATGATTCAGGTTTTCAAACAGTATAGATATTGAAATGTTACTTTCCTACTGTCTGTTCAACATATTTGGATGACGGACTGGATGGACATCTGTTGTCTCTTGAATGTCTCCCTTTGCTCCAGCAGACTTCTGCTGTCCCATGAAGTCTTCCATCACATGAGAAGAGACAGTCTTGATACCTCAGCTCTTCTCCGACCGCAGATGAAAACACGTTCATTCATCCACTTTGGTATTCTGCTGACTCAAGCTGTGCTGTGAAAACACACCCAGTTTGTCCAGCAGCTGCCCAGTAAAGCTCGAAGCATTGTTGGACGGTTGGATTTGACCCATATGAAGGTCCATACCCACATCAATGTTTTTGTATAGAAGTTGTGGATGGTTTGCACTCCACACAGATTATTGTTGGCAAGGCCATAAGCTCCCATGAGGCTTTGCAACACGTTCTCATCCCAACTCGTCACACACTGACGTTCGTCAGAACCAAACGGCAACCTCCGGTTCTGAAAAATGAAGCCATTCCGGAAGTGTCTTCAACCTGCATTCTCTCTACTGACCACCAGGGGGCGACTCCTCTGGTTGTATAGAAGTCTATGAGAAAATGACTCTTCTTCTCTCTTGATTTATTACCTCAGTAAACATTGTAAACATGAGTTTATGGTCTCAATCTCTAGTTTCAAGTCTTCTTCAATACAGCATGATGTTCATTTAGTAAATTATGGTCCATTTAGAGTCAAACAGACCATAAAGCAGGGGATGCTTTAGGGCGGGGCTACACGGTGATTGACAGGTCTCTACCAGAGACACATACAGCGTCTCTACGTCACTGCTCAGTCCAAATATGGTCACTTCCTGTTCACCGGTTGCAAAAAAGATGGCGACTGCCAAAATGCTAAACTCAAGGCTTTAAAACCGGAGTCCACAAACCAACGAGTGACGTCACAGCGAGTACTTCCACTCTTTATATACAGTTTAGAGATACGTCCCTCACCCACAGTCCAAATATGGTAACTTCCGTTCCCGGCTTGCAAAAAAACAAGATGGCGACGGCCAAAAACCAAGATGGCGACTGCCAAATCACTGAACTCGAGGCTTCAAAACCGCACACTGTTGGATGTTGCATGTTTGGAAAATTTGGTTGATGTTTTCAAGACTTGAACCTTATAAAATGTGCGTTTGTGAAAACACAAGGACAGAAGATTCCCATTAACACCATGGAAGACGGCTTTGAGGATAACGTATATGTTTTTGTTATTGCAAACAATTGTCATTAAAAGACAAAACCAACATGAATTAGAACCAACAGTAATTATCATGCTCTCTCTTGCCTTTTAGTTGACCAACTCTTTTGAGTTTTTATCCCCTAGCATGTCAGCTTGTAGACGATGAAAGTGCAGGATTGTCAGTATGAGGCCTTCAACTAAACCAAATATCCACATGCTTTAAATTCCACCAGATCTCACCTGAGAACCGCCGAGCCAGTAAACCAGATGTGCTTTGTGTTTTTTGCTTTTATAGACGACATCTGATGGAGAAAGTTTAGTCTATCATGGCAGCATGTGAGGGCAGTTTGCTAAAAACACAAACACAATTTACAAGTCGTCTAAAGGCCTTTTCTTCTAAAGCTGCACTGGGATCATTATCCAAAACACTGTTGAGTCAAAGAGGAGAAACCTACATTAGCATAGATGGAATAGTGGCGTCTGCTTCTCCACCCACAGAAAGAGACGTTATTTTAATTGAAACAGTCTACAAACAGCAGTGACTCATCGGAGTTTGATCTTTTTCTTTTTAGCCGGGTTGGTAAATGTGAGCGTGGCTGTGTGCACTTTTAACAAAGTCACATCGTATAACTGCTGGTTGTCCAGTAAAAGCCTCATGCGATGGGTTGAATGATTAGCTGATTACATCACGGCATGGCATGCAGGGTGGACTAGTTTCTCTTTGTACCTAAAAAAAACTACACATACATACATTAATGGTATGTTTTTTGATCTGCCACCTCCATGGTTGAGGTTCGGGCTGGGCGGTATGAACATATCATCAAAGGATCAAAAAATGTGTATCGTTTACATTGTTTCTACATCGGTTCTATCACGATGGTGAAAAACCAGTGGACGTAATGCGTTTTTCCGAATATATTTATGTCAGTTAGACAACTCTTTAAGAGTCGGAGCGGAAACAGTCTCAAGACACCACAGACACATTCGGAGTGCAAAGCTCTCCGTTGTCAGGACATAACCGTGTTTCTTCTTCAGACTACAGGATACAGAAATACAAACAGTAACAGATAAATAAGATAGTTGGGAAGCCATGCACACCCCAGATAACACAGACAATAATTAAATGTATATGAATGTCCATTACTTGTACATTACAAAGACACCGAACGTTAACAAAGTAGGTCTAAAACCAGAACAAATACTCTCTCCCTCTCCACAGCTAACGTCGGTTATTATAACCAATGATCTAACAATCGGTGCGTTATAGAGGCGCTGATGTCAGTGTTTTTTTCTGGCCACTGGATTGGCTGGATACAAGGTTGAGACTGAACCCAAATGCTCCGTCATCAACCTCAACTCAAGTTAAAGTCAGATAAATCAGGAGGTATGGTTGAATCAGCCACTACGTCACCGTCTGGTTAAATTTGCTCTTAAAAACTCTAATAGCCTTATTTTTCCCCCATTTCATTGCTTCAAATACACACAAATACCTTTTTTGAATCCGTAAAACAATATCATATTCTTATTTTTGGCCTACCATAGCTTGAGCAAAATATTCAAACACAAGATGGCAGTTTTAAATCGTTGCACCATCACAATAAATGGAAAATGGCACATTTTTATAAAGTAACTCTGCTTGTAACTGTGCCTGACATCTTGATATTTCTGTAAACTCTGCGATCTCAATTAGACTTTAAAGACAGAACTGTGGCAAAGTAGCGTGTTTCATATAATTACGGGTGTGGCAGGGTGGAATATGTTGAGCCGTGATTCACACACGAGTAGGTTGAAGTAAGACTTCTTGTAAGACACTACATCTATAAAATGTGTCTGGAAATTGAATCAACCCACTTAGTTCATTGCTGTTCGGTTCCACTGGCCTACAACATTCATCTCCTCACACCACCTTTAAAAGAGAAGCACAGTGTCTTCTCCTGTGTCTTCACTTGTTTGAGTCTTTTGCCACTTTAATGGACCTGGACGGCGCCTGTCGCATCCTGAACGGATCTGAGCTCTATTGAAAGTGAGCTTTTTCGGTCCAGTGTTTTTTAGAAAATCGTCCCTCTTGGAAGTTCATCTTAAGGAGTTTTACCTCGCTGTGGGCCGGAAATCACATTATCTGCTTTGCACAACAACACAGCAGTTGACACGGCCGCTGCCAAGAGCCGAGTGGATTTTGATTTACTCTCCCCACCCCCCACCACCCTTCCTCTTCTTCCAACCAGAGGCCTGTCCACCTATTCAGACCCTGCTCACATGGCTAATGAGCATGAAGGGTTAATGTGTCCCGGTCCATGGGAACCACTGAGGCTTTAAGTTGGCCTTTCTTTACATTGACTGAACCGCAAAGTCAGAATGACCAGCGTTGCAGAATTAAATGCATGTGGAGGGCTGTAAACAGGTCAGGAAACACATCCACAGCTCCACTTAACAGACGGGGAAACACTCACACACAAATTAATACCAATATATTTAGTACTCAAATAATTTTCCTGTGCACAACAAGAAAACTTTGTATTCTAGTTTTTGGGTCTTCTGTTTGTTTTTTCCTTTCCTGCTTTTACTTTGAAAGTTCACCCTCCCCTTGTGTCATGTCTGGTTTCTACTTCCTGGCATTGGTTGTCTGCCCTGATTAGAGTTCACCTGTCTCTCGTCAGCCTCCAGACCTCCTGACCTCCTGCTCACCTGTTCCCACTTCTCCGTTAGTCAGTCACTACCAGAACAGTTCCTTTGTTTCTGGTCACTTTGTCTTCAGTTCTGCTTTTGGAGTTCTGTTCCTGTTTGCTTGAGTCCAGCTGTGTTCCTGCCTGTTTTGTTGGACTAAAACTACTTTAATTAAATCATTGCATAGTTTGTACTGCGTCGTCATCTGTTTCTGTGTTTCATCCCGTTACTTTCTCTCCAACACTGACGGATGTGGTATGATGGCGTATTAGGGCCATTGCAGGTAAAAAAAATAATAAAAAATACTGAGCGGGGGGGTAATATTCAGAGAAGTTGCAAATTTGCAACAACAACTTGAATATTATCT
Source organism: Leptoclinus maculatus (assembly GCA_032191485.1). Taxonomy (NCBI): domain Eukaryota; kingdom Metazoa; phylum Chordata; class Actinopteri; order Perciformes; family Stichaeidae; genus Leptoclinus; species Leptoclinus maculatus. Next base: position 211,396 of record JAVDOI010000126.1, read on the forward strand.
GAGATTATAGTCTTTATGAGGAAAAAAGACTAAAATATTCTCTGAGATTATAAAGAAAAAACACTTAAATATTCCCTGAGATGAGTTTTTTTAAGGAAATAAACTTGAATATTCTCTGAGTTTAAGCAAATTGACGAGAAAAAATAAAACACATTTTTATTAAGGAACCACATTGCTTCACTTTGCACGGTTAACACATCGTCATCATAACACCATCCCTCTCCCCAACAAACAACAAACTCTCAGGACATAATTCACCATGTAAACGTGTTTATGTTTTCTCTTCACAATGACACGGTGACGGTTGGGCACGGTTAGTGTGTAACTACGGTAACCAGAGTAATGTTGTCTCAACGGTTGGTTTTTAGTGTTAACTGCTGAAATAACACACAGAACAGGTCAAACCAAAGGTTTTAAACTCCCTCCCAACACTCACACAGTTACTCAAACTGAGGTGTGTAGATTGTGATCTTCAGCCTTTTTTCACAAAGACCATTTTAGGTCAAACATTGTGCTGAGGTCTTTGAGCGGATCCTACAGTGACAAATGATTGTGTTTTTCTCAGAAGACCTATAGGTCCCGTTAGCAGCTCCTCTTTCCTTGAACCTGTTCCATTACAGGCATAGAGACATTCTGGGAACAGGAGTTGTTTTGACGTTTGGTGCTTTTAGGGGCTCGTCCTTTTCACGATAATGTGCTTTTCTGACAAATGGAAGTACGTTGTGCGGTATACACGTTAAATACAGAGACTGAGCTAATCTGTATCTGCTCAGACTCAGGTTCATTTGTCCCATTGGTGTCTTTAGTAAAGTAAACAATGTCAATGTAAATACTGTTTAGCGGTGGAATGATCAAACACATAAGGCACAGAAGAAGAGTGAACACAAGTACAAGACAAAATTATGCCCAAAAATGGAAATTAGCATTTGAAAAGAGACTCAATAATATATATCATTAAGTGGGACATCCATCTGTATGGACCTTTTGGTGAAGAGAAATACAATACAAGTTCAAATTCAGACTTCTGCTTACATACACTACATATCTTCTCTTCAACCAATCAGCTTGTTTGATGTGCTAGTCACCGCCACACGTAACTGAGATGTGGGAGGTGTGTGTGTTAACTAGGGACGTACAAAGCTTGTTAAACCGTTGCTCCACTATTTAAAACAGGCCTGTTAATTATTTGATGAGGGACGAGATCCACATGAACTTTGACCATCAAGTAGCCTTTCATATAATGGCTTCATATAATAGAGAAATATCTTTTATTACTAACAACCAATCAATCTATTTATATATTTTGGAGTTTGAACAGAATCGTTATGTTTTCCTTCTCCCTAATGTTAAAAAAACTGCACTACAAACCAAACCGTGGGCCTGTTGAGTCACCACCAGTGTTAACCTCTGTGACCTAAAGTTACCCACAACACCCTTTGATGCGCAGCTTCACAGACACAGTTTGTGTATTTTCCCAAAACTAAATATAAAATGGGGTCCAAGGTCTCACAGCTAACAGTGACTGGCATCAGCTCTCAATCCTTCTGTGGTTAAACGGCGGCACGTTTCAGCAGATTAAATGAGTTTGATGTTCCAAACTGAAGCTACACTTGATGAATTATCTCCTCAAAAGTCAACACAAACGGCTTCAGCTCATTTCTCCGGCGAGCTCCGTCGTCAAATCTCTGTCTTGGCTCAGGTCTGTGGTTTGAATCAATAAATCTGAGGGATCAGGGCTGTGAATGTGGGGTTAACAGTGACGACTTCATCCGCTAGAATTTATTGGCGGTGTCGTGCCCCCGTACAAATTTGAAAGTGAAGGATTGATGGTCTTCAACTGGAGATGAGATACAGTAAAAAAATACACTCAGACCACAGACACATATGTGATTTCAGCAGTGTGTGGTTTTGATTATGTGGCTTTACAGTTATGCTTTCAAATTCTGTCCCGTTCACTTATTATTGTGTGTGACACTGACTGCACACTGCTTAACGAGTCCGTTCACACAAATCACAGAAAGACAGACTTTCTCTGGAGAGTTTTGATTAATTTTCTCTATCTTTTAGATTAATGAAATTTCTGGCACAAGATGAAAGAGGTCGTTTTTGTATTCAAAACATAAAAAAGATGCTTTTGCCATGTGCTGTCCTGCTTACTTCCTGCAATGCATGAACTAATTTAATGGACTTGACTTCAACCATGGGTGCCAACTTTTTTTGTTTTAGTTTTTTTATTTTTTTCTTTAAAAAAAAACGTTATAGCTAAAACACAATTTTAAGATGGAACTTTGTCAATTCAGACAAGATTATAAATTCACCAGAGCACATTCAGCTTCATTGTTGGATGTGTTTGACGAACTAAATGTCTCTCCTCCAACCAAGTCTCCAGAAACATGTCGGCATTTCACGTTTCTGCAAACCATTGATGTGTTGAATGTTGATTCCTGAACTAGAAACACGTTTCATGAAGACGTTTCACATCAGCCTCTTGTGACTCTTGCAGAAACACACAAAGACAAGTGGTTTCAATGATTGTTTAGGTTTAGGCAACAAAACTACTTGCTTCAGGTTTAAATATACATCATGGTTTGTGTTAAGCTAATAATGCAACAACTTAACAATGTACGACGTAACTAACGTAAATAAATAACAACTGCCATCAGCAGACTTTCTTACGTGACGTTAAGTCGCAGGTGTTAAATGGCAAGCACAAAGTCAACGTTTATGTTTTATTTCACACAGGACACTAACAACGGTCTACTGGGTGAAAGTCCTGTGTTTGTTTGACACATCTACTGCCCCTCCTCCTTATTGGACTATTGGACTAATCCTGCCTAATCCTTACCCTTACCCTAACTGTAAATACAGTCTTCACCCTAAATTGTAATGACTTAAGTTATGGGTACGTGCAATCTAAGAGTCCCCACATTGTAATCAGATTCATGTCCCCACAAGACAGGTAAACAAGCCCACATGCACACACACACACACACACACACTTTAATAAAAGTAGCAATAACACAATGCAGAAATACTCAAGTAAAAGTCCTTAATATTTTCAGTAAAAGAACGAGTATTAGTTTTATTAAAAGTACTCAATATGCAGAAGGGCCCATTTTAGCATCACATATATTACATTATTGAATTGTGATGTTTAAATGCATTAATGTGTATCTGAATCTGAGGGTTATTAAATAAATGTAGTGGAGTAAATAGTACAATATTATTGTGGAGTAGAAGTATAAAGTGGCAGAAAAGTAAAGTACAGGTTCCTCACATTTGTACCTGAGTACTGTGAGTGTAGTGTGACACACACACACACACACACACACACACACACACACACACACACACACACACACACACACACACACACACACACACACACTTTAAACATGTAAGTGAGTCTTACAAAAACACTGCTGTGATCTTCCTCCATAAAGAGACTTTAGTCCCTCTGTATCCTTCCCCTCTCACTTCTTCCTCCTCTCTGCTCCCCACACACAAAAAAAAACTTAATGAGGACTAAATTGGGGTAGTTTCCAGCGCCTACATAGATTTAAGTTGCCATGGAGACTTTGCAAAATAAGGGCCGGGCTTAGTTAACTGCTCTCCTAATGTTACAGCAATCATCTTGGCTGTAATGAAAAGCAGCATGCGAGAAAAAGAAAAACCTCTCTCAGCTCTTTACAGTCTTAGTTTTATAGTTTTCATTGCAGTAACAAATGTGTTTAGACTCTAAACATGTTTTGAATGTATTTTACAAGCTTTTTTCTTCATGTAGCCGCTGCACAGATTGTGTCAAAGTTGTTTAAATCAGAGCTGCAACACTGACTGCCAGTTGGTTTCGCAGAGGTCAGGTTGCTGAAAAAGTGAGAGAGCGGCACCTTCGGGATCCGTCCTGTCGTCTGCAACAACGAAGTGATTCACCCCCCCCCCCCTTTTTGTTATCTGAAGGAGATGGAACCAATGGATGTCAGGAATCCGCTGAAGATGCCATTAGGCTTTGATCCCACAGAGCTGCTTTTGGCCAACAGCCATAAAACGTGAGCTTGGACTTGAGAGCAAGTAGGGAAACGTGGGTTAGGAGGACAGTAGGGCCAAAAAAAAGTTAGGGAGGACAAAAAAGGAAGAGTGAGAGCTATTCCTCAGCTGTGACTGTTATCCTGTGAAGGCATGGAGTGAGACAGCATGGTTTTCATCACAACACGCTGTGTTTGCTTAACAAGTTTACACTACAGCGGGTCGCTGATGAGCCTCTCTGGAGGGAGGCAGCGCTTCAGAGGACCGACGATCGGTGAGTCCGGTCAGGCGGAAGAAAAGCAATCTGGAGGACATCTACAAACACACAGAAATAAAGTAATGAAAGCCTTCCCTTCCTGTTAACTTTAATAATGTCTGACCGCTCAAAAAGTGCTGCCCCACTGCTGCATCTTTCAAGCAAAGGTCACGGGTTTATCACCCAGACTTTCAGACGCAGTAGACAAAAAGAAGGCTTCTCTTTTCTAGCCGGAAACCATCGCTTTTGCTGGTTTAAATAAATTCTGGTCTAAATGGACCATAATTTACTAAATGAACATCATGCTGTATTGAAGAAGACTTGAAACTAGAGATTGAGACCATAAACTCATGTTTACAATGTTTACTGAGGTAATAAATCAAGAGAGAAGTAGAGTCATTTTCTCATAGACTTCTATACAACCAGAGGAGTCGCCCCTGGTGGACATTAGAGAGAATGCAGCTTTAAGACTCTTCCGCATTGGCTTCACTCTTCAGAACCAGAGCCTACGTGAGGCTTCAAAAGCGAGTGAATCCCATAGACCTCCATGTTAAAATGTTCAACTTTACAGCAGAAAAAAACATGTTTACAGCCTGATTGACGTTTTTTGTCTCTAGAGCTAATATCTCCGTTCATGACAACTGTACGTGGGTGGAATTAAATCTCACCCATTTAAATTATACTAAGGCTTAAAGTTAGGCATAATTAAGGGCGTGGTCTTTTTGAGTGACAGGTGGGTGCCGTCACAGGTACCCCTGTACCCCCAGGTATCACATTCATAGTGACTTCCTGCTTTGCAATGAGCCGTATGTTTTTGCATGAATCGCTGGTTTTGATCTCAGTAGAGCGCCTCTATCTAAATCACAGGGTTGACTTGTATTACATAATGCTTTCATTTTTTTCACATATACAGGAAACATGCACACTCTGTCATGCTCATATCTTAAAACTGCAGTGTGTGTGTGTGTGTGTGTGTGTGTGTGTGTGTGTGTGTGTGTCATTTTAGCAACAGAGTGGAGCGATGAAAACATGCGGTCAAGCCTGCATACGCACGAGCAGTAAAAGACGGGCGTTTTTATGACGGGCGTTCTCATCCACACGGTCTGTTTTCAATGTGACAGCATCGGATCAAAGACCACCACACTAAAACACATGAAACTCTAGACTCTGATGCCAGTGACATGATCATAGTTTGACAAGGTATCAGGTGTCGTATGGGAGAGAGAAACGGAGAGTGATGTAACCAGCACAGCAACAGACCATTAATCACTGACGCCTTCAAAGCAGTCTCATGCCAAAAACACTGGATCCAAAGAGAAACCACATATAATAACGTTGTCCATATTGCAGGTTCAGCCTTTTATTGTCTATTATATTCTGTAGTTATGTTTCTGTAAAATTGTTGCACATGTTTTGAACTAAATCTTGAAGTTTGGGCAAAATAAAAAATGAATCAGTGTTTTAACTATCTTTAAGCATATATATTCAGTTTCTATCTAAGTTGACTGATTTTGGTGTTTAAAAATGAATCTGTCTCTTAATATCACATCACATCAGCCGCCCTCATGTAAACTTGAAGTAGGGATGTTGAAGTTACATACAGTTATGATAATGTATCTTTTTATTCTTTATTTGTTGGTCTTTCTATTGAAGATGATGAATCCAACAGTTGGCGACAGCTTGACGTTAAAGCTTTGTCCATTGTAGAAGAAACAGAACAATGTATAAATAAAGGCGGATTAAAAAAATATGTTTCCATCTTCACTATATTGATGCCAACAGTCAAGTGTAAAATCATTTCGCGCTCTTTTGGATTTTTGTTTGAAATTCTTGCATTTCCACTTAAAACAGGTGGATTGAAACAAACCTAATCTTAACACTATGATACTTCGACAGTTTGCGGTGTTTGTGTTTTTTCTGTCTTACCCACTGAACACTTCAGATTTCTCTTGTGCATCATTTCACAGTGCATTGTGGGATAGCTGGTGATAGCTGGTGATAGCTGGTGACCAGCCAAGGGAGGTGTCAAAAGTTGACAATGTTTTTCTTGATGCAAAAGTCGAGTGAGTGATGCAAGCTGGGTCAGGACGTTTAGTCTTTACCAGCTGTGGAGAAAACGTCTCGTTATTGTAGTTTCTGTAATACCTCAATCCTTCACCTTCAAGACTACAGAAACTGCTGCACAGCATAAAGTTAAAGGCAGAATGAGAAAAAACAATGTACACACATACAAAAATAATACCTCTCAACAATCACTTCTGACCCACTAGAGGTGTGTTGTGGTTTCTGTATCTGCAGACACGCTGCCTGTATGTTCTCTTTTCCTTTGGGACTAGGTTTCTGGGCGTCCACCTCCTATAAAAACGTAGCAACCAGGTGCCAAATCATGAGCACGCATCCAAGAGAAAACTACCAAACAGTGACGAAAGACCGCAAATACAGCGAGGCGAAACGTCAAGTGGACGAAAGCTTGAACACAGTGGGTTGCTTAATTTCGCAAGCAAGAAACTTGCGTGTTAGTAGGGCTGGGTATCGATACGCAATACCTTTAAGTATCTGCCGATGAAGTAGTGACCAAATGTTATAGTTAATACACAGCCTACATTATAGACTACATCACAGACTTCATGAAAAAAAGAGAATCTCATATTTCCTAGATCCTTTTTGTGCCCGAATCTAGAATAAATAAACCTATTTGTATAGTTTTTCTCACAACCAAACACCGCAAGCGTTTCTCAATTTAATGCGACGTGTAATTGGCTCACTACCACAGCAGCTACAACCCATACAGTCGGGATCGCCTGCTTTGCACACGGCTCTGAACACAGAGATATCTGAGCCGGCAGCTACCGGTGCAAACAGCGCCAACAACAGCAACAGTGCTGACAGAACTTAACATTTACAACCTGGACAAGAGGGTGGCTGTGTCAGGGGACGGTGTTATCAGTGACTAGCTAGCCAGTGGGACACACTCACAACTTCCATTCACATGATGGGTATCGACTGAAGTACTCTATTGGTATCAGTATCACTTTAAGAGTACTGGCAATGGTAGCCAGCCCTACTCGTTAGCAGCTAGCTACTTGCTAGATTGTAAGTCTTGACATGCCCATAGCGTCACATGAGAAGTAGCACAGGTTTTTATGCTTCTTACCTAACAATGGTAATGATTAAGTTAAAAAAGCATCACTGCTCTTTTAATGTCAGATATGTGTAAAATCCAAAACTTTCTATATCCAACATTTGTGAGACATTCTGAGTAAAATGTGCTAAAACTTAAGGAACATGAAGACCTTGTCATGTGTGAACTGCGCATGGCTCTCAGGCGCTGGAACCAATAACTGGGTCTTCCTTTTATGTTGGGTTTCCTTGTTTAAAAAGTTCTCAGCTCTCAGGACTCTACTCAGTATTTTCTTCTCCATCACACATGTGATCCCTGCCAAGCTACATCAAGAGCGTGTGCATGTCTTCAGTTCCTGTGAGAAAGAACTGGAGAGAGAGGGAACAAGCATCTGGATCCACTCCAGTATTATCAACAAATAGCTGTTCAAAGCTAAAATGATCAAACAGTGACTCGTATGTCATATACGAACATGCTATTTGGTTGGATTCTCCATGCAAGCTTAAGCACACTGAGGCAAATCTCAACACCTAATATGTCTATTTGTCATATTCCAGTAACATTCAGCACTAATTTACTCAAGAAGTCGAGGATTTGTGGTCAGGGATTATGGCGAGCCACAAAGACAACCTCTGAAGCACCAGTGAACACGGGAGCAAAACGTTCTGGCTCTAAAGAAAGAGGAGACAGTTGGGGGTCCAAATTATGGAGACCAATCCCGCAACCACAACAGGGCTCAAATTTCATAGGATGGCGCAAAGCTGCAGCAGCAGAAGCACTTGGAATTATTCTCCGAGGTTCAGTTAAAAAATACAGCCCAGTATAATGGCAGTTTGGGAATTAGTCACGAAATGCAATCTATTGGTCTTGTCTGCAGGGACACATGCCAATGAAAGGAGGAAATTAGGATCCTTATTCATGGACACACAAATTAAACACATCCACGAAGCAACAGTCAGAGCAAGTGATGTACTTTATAATATCCAAAAAGACGACTATTGGTGGGCAGAAGAACTGTTCGACTACAGGAACAAGACCAAGACAAAAACATTCCTAAAGTGTGTTTCACCGTCTTTCTGCAAATGTTAACAACAACCTCTTTTTCTTCCCTCTTCTGTTTTGAACAACTTTGTATGACGTCAATTCTGCAGCACCTGCAAGGAAAGTCTTCAACAAGATGTTTCACACTAGCTTTAGATATAGACTTGGTCAGCACTAAAGGATGAAGTCATGGATGTCAACATGACACTCCCCTCACTCCCTCCAGCCTCACGTACAAACCTCAGCCCACAGCTGTCTGTTCTCTGGACGGATAACGAGCGGAGGTCACTCCAGCTTCGTTTTGTCAGGTTGTCAATAAGTCTGCTGGCCAATATTAATGTTTAACTGTAACTGCATCCCCACGGAGACCTGGAGTACAGAATTACCCAATCATTGTGGGGTACCCTGACACAAGGGTTTCAAGGGGGTTTTGTACGTGTTTGTGTTTGTGCAAGACCGAGAATGCATGTGTGTCCTCGTGTGCATGGGGAAATCTCAGGTTACCCCTCATCATTCCACCGCGTTCTGCAACACATCACTGTCAAAGCGAATGTAGCCTCGTTCCAAATAGTTTATTTTGACAGGACCCACTTGAATATGATAGCATGGTTTTGTGTTGAGCGCCGCGCAGATATGTTCATGCTAAGAGCAGCCTGGTTGAAATAAATGGACGACATGACTCATGTAGTTCTGTGTAGATAATATTAGTCTTATAAACAGACAGTGTGCAACTTTAACCAAGAATGACTCAATACTAGTACTCTTATCGCTACTGATTATTGGTTCAGTTCTTAATCGATACTCTTATCAGTTCTTTTTGATTAAATTGTGAGAAAAAAGACAATTAATTGAGAAAAGAATCAACATTGTTTTATTATTTTATATGTAAATAAATAGTCTTTCTTGAGCAGCAAATACAAGAAGTTCTAAAATTCTTAAAATACGTTCTCAGCTAATCAATGATCTCAGTGATTATCTTTCATTGATGATCCTGTTGTTCTGATCAAACTCCGTATGACATCACTACCGTATGACATCACTAACGTATGACATCACTACCGTATGACATCACTAACGTATGACATCACCACCGTTACCTGACAGCTGCTGCTCCACAAACAGACTGATGTTCTGCTTGTTGCTCACATGTTGTGATGAACTTACTTGTGAGGGTTTCATTGTGTTTGAGACGACCAGAGTTTTCCAATGTTTCCTTCTCTCTGATCCTGATGTGAGTCTCACGCTGTAGAGAGAGGAGACAAAGAGACAGAGATACAAAGACAATGAGACAAAGAGACAGAGAGAGGACGTTTGAGACGAGGACATCTCACTCCAGAACTTCTTAAAGTACCGATAGCAGAACCGTGAACTCCGGACCGCATTCGATATTGTTTTTGCCCCATCCTGTCATCACTTTCTCTGATTCTGAACCTGATTCTCTCCAAGGATCCAGTTCAGGACTTGTTGTCCTGGCGATGGATCCTTGTCTTCTGATACTTTACTAACAGTGACCCTCGTTGCAGTCCGTCTCTGGAGGCCTCACAGTGTTGTGGGAGTGGACGTGCAGCTCGACCCCGGAGCCGTCTTCTACAATAATCAACTTGAAGTTCAAAAGAGGTCATTTAGGCTGAAACACAACCCATGTCCTAAGTTAACACTACATCTGACAGCCAAAGTCATTACTGTGTTGTGGAAATACGTTTCTCTCTGTAACGGTTGTGCAACCCCAAGAACATTCTTCACTAATGAAGATGTAATTGAAGCCTGGCAGTGATTTCTTAGCTTCTCCAGAGACCTCGGGTTATGGAAGTCAACAATCTGCCTCGACCCTTAAAGATGACATATTATGAAGTGACAAAAGACCTCCAATTTACGGAAAATCCTCTCTTTTTCTTCTGCTCCGTCTATCAGAACACATGTGTGACAACGAGCAAGTCCAAACCTTATGCTGGATGTGGGGTTCATGTGCTCTCTCCACCTCCGGCGAATGGGAAGCTGCCCACTTGTTCCAATGGTCCATTATTGGGAAACCCCAAACGCCCCATTGGACCGAAAGCCCATTTCTCCGACGGGTCATTATCTGGAAAACAAACGACATTGTTCTGAAGATCCATTGCTCCGAAAATACACACTCTCTGTCCAACAAACAAAAGAACATGGCTAAATATTATACAGACCAGTAAGTGTCAGTGGTCTGAAGTTACTAATATGTGGACATTATACATCATACAAACTCTGATGCGCACTACATTTTGGGAAGGGCTCTCTAATACAAATTCAGTGCATTTCTTCAGTAAAGGCAGAGCATATACCTTCTCCATGGAAGTTAATGATACACAGGTGGCTTTCAAATTCATATCCAACCTCCTGTCCTTGTTGCCAAATATGTCTGTGGAACATGTTTGACTGCACGTTATGTGTGGACGTTAATGCGAAGATGTTACTTTTGAAGGATGTTTTCTTGGATGGAGAAGCAGTGACGCAATGCCAAGAGACAAAGCCTTGAATATGGAAAGTCGTCCACCATGAAATGCTGTTGTCAACTAGAATTTGATTGATATGAAAGTGAAAAAATAACCAACTCGAAAGCTCATTTATTGTAGCAGTAAAAAGGCCAATCAGACGTCACATTAAAGCCAATCATATGTCAAATTAAATCAAAGAACAATTGCGGTGATTGGCAACAAACAAAATCAAACAATTTGGCACAAAAAGGATCGTTTGCATGTATCCTTTGACTGGAGAAGTTTTGACTTTATACTGGGTTTGGATCCCCAGCCCTACTCCTGCTCTGCTGTAACCTCCTCCCATCAACTGATGTTCCCCGCTCACCTGTTTCCATTTTTCTCTTCTTCTGGCTGAAAGACCATTATTTGTTTGATTAATTCTGAATTGATGTCTGATAAACTGTATATCAGATTTTGGGGTATGAATGTCAGGACAGCAACATTTTCTTGTATATCATTTCCAGTTTGTTCTTGTGTCTGTTAATACTCAGTACAACACAGTTGGATTTGGTTTCTAACACTTTCCTCATCTGCCTCTCAGTCATGAGAAGGCTAGTGTCTCTGGAACAAACCGTGAGAATCTATTTTCCTCTGGAAACAGCTTTCACACCCATATACAGTCGATTAGCTTCCATCCATCGCTGTCCACTGTTCGTCACTCTGACACAAGTGGAAATAACTCTGCCATGAATGTCTGTTTAATGAAATACAGTGTTAAAAGCATTATCTAAACATGTCTGAAATTGTGCTCCTTTTGCCAAAGTTACAAAACCCAAAAAATGAGAATAGCATGAAGTGTTTCATTGGGCTTTCATCCAAAGCACCTCACATACCTTTTGAGTGCATTTCTCTTCAGAATAGGTGCTTGCCTGCACAAATGAAACACCCTTTGTCATGTGAAAATAGGTAATCAAAAAATAGAGGGGATACTAGAGGAGTGGAGGAGCTGGGAACAAGCACTGAGTGTTCAGTTACACGTTTTATATCAGGTGAGCAGTTGAGCCGACGCAGGTTTGGTGTCTGTGAAAGGACTGAGACGAGATGAGGATTAAAATAACCCACCTCTCACCCAGGACGTAAACCAGGCCTGAACCAGTATTTGTTCTGTGTGAAGTAAAGCCACAGAAATGCCTGTGCAAGTGCCATTTTAAACATCTGGTGCTGCCCGCCTGTATGATATCATCCAACATTCACCCATATAAGTGTAACTCGATGAAGAGAACTCAGCTCCATTAAGACAATGCAGGGAAACAATGTAGCCTCGCTCATCAGCAAAGGTAAGATGAGTCCTTTGAGCTGACTTGGATGTTGATCCCCTTTCAGTTTGATATACATCAGCCACCAACAAAAAAACTTTTTATATATTCTCAGCTTTCAATTGGTTTACAGTGGATGCTGTATTTTGATGGAAGAGGGCAACCACATTATTAATTAAATTAACTTATAGGTGGGTATGAAGGTCTGAAGCACCTAACTACCTGTGTTAAAATCAAGCAGCAACTTCAAGTTCTAGTGTCTTAAAGCTGCATTCTCTATAATGTCCACCAGGGGGCGACTCCTCTGGTTGTATAGAAGTCTATGAGAAAATGACTCTACTTCTCTCTTGATTTATTACCTCAGTAAACATTGTAAACATGAGTTTATGGTCTCAATCTCTAGTTTCAAGTCTTCTTCAATACAGCATGATGTTCATTTAGTAAATTATGGTCCATTTAGAGTCAAACAGACCATAAAGCAGGGTATGATTTAGGGCGGGGCTACACAGTGATTGACAGGTCTCTACCAGAGACGTATACGGCGTCTCTACGTCACTGCTCTGAAGTCCAGATATGGTTACTTCATGTTGCAGAAACTTGAGGCTTCAAAACAAACCAAGGGTTGACGTAACGATGACTACGTCCACATATATGCAGTGTACGGTTAAATGTAGCTCAAGCGCAAGTTCAGTCAGGTAGACACGCATGCATAGTCTCTGTCTCTCCTCTCTTTGTGATTATTCTATCAGCTGATTGGGGGCGTGCACTTTTAAGTAACCAACCAGATTCGGCACACCGGTTCCTGAAGCCAATCATATCGTTGCTGTCAAAACTTTAAAAGTGTCCTCCTCTCTGCTGCTGTCAGTTGTCATTTCAGCGAAGCAGACGCGACCCTCCTCCACCCCAGTCACCTCCAGTCAGCATCATAGTTATGCTCCTGATTCATCATCAGATGGCAGCACTCCTTTCACCACCACCACCACCACCAGTGTCTGGACTCCAGGGGGGATTAGGCCTGATGGACCTCAGTATCCCTGCCTCGGTGATAGTACTTCAGCATGGAGTCCAATCGCCAAAGACTTTGCACTTTTCATATTTGATGCCTGTGCAATAAATCATTGTTATAAAACAAGTCTCTCCTGATTGAAATGTCCACATTTCTAAATGGAGTCTGGCACAATGTTAGTTTTTGTCAGTTCTACGGTTTACTTATTTATTTACTGTTTGATTACTGATTCATTGTTATTGTTTTTAGAAATGTTTTATTGACGCCTCTTGTTGTTGCACTATCCCCTCCGCTGTTTAAATATCCATGCTGTGGGACTAATAAAGGATAGTAAGTAGAGAAGAGATATACTTAAATAGCGTATTTAACGTCACGGTCAACATTTGAACACGTGGTTAACGTTGTGAATCGGTGGCGGTTAGGTTTCGGCAACAAAGGCTTCTTAGACGGTACATACTATATCACTCACATCTTAACCGCAATCACAAGTAGTAATAGTAAAAATGTTGTGTCAATACAGGAACGCTCATACAAAGACTTATATCTATTTGTCTTTTGCGATAATGCATAGTGGGATGCATCCATACACACCTACACCCGGGACCCTGATTTGTTCCACTGTGTAGACTTGTTTTTTCTCAGATCAGTGTTAAGCGTGCCTATTTATTTTCCAACAATCAATACTGCATTGTCTAATCTCTGGTTAGTGGCGATCCATTACAGTTTATAGACTAGCGAACCACTAAAGAAACACAAACACAGAAACACATCACCAATCATTATTGACCCTAGATCATTCAAGTGTTAAGATGGCCCAACCATTTGCATTTCCAGACTGGAAACCTGCCTTTAACAACATTGGTGGCCGAGTTGGACATCCATTAGACGGCCTTCATTGACAGCTCCAAGCCTCTAATCCATCAGCTTCATTGACTGTAATGTGGAAATACCTCCACGAAGGGCACTCTGGGGTAGTTTATCAGACTTCTCTTAGGCTGTAGAGACATGAGCAATGATTCAAGTCCTGCTACTTTAATACCATTATAGTAGAGGCTGACTAAAAGCAGCATGTGATTACATAAAGGCTTTTAATGTACAATGTGGAGTAATTATTTTTCTCTAATGGATGGAAAATGGAGTTAGATTGGAGAAAGGTTGTTACTCTTTAAGGTTGTGGCTGCCTAAAGCTAAATCGTGGTATATTTTAACCTGGCATATTTCCCATTAATGTGGCCACTGTGACTGTATGGGTCATGCTAACTTTGCACTTGCCACTAGTATAAAGTCAGTGAGATTCTGCTTAAAGTGGGCGGGAAGGTTGGTGGATAGGTCAAACAAACACAGGACTTTCATCCAGGAGAGCGCTGTTTAGGTCCTCTGCAAAACTTTAAAATAAACGCTGACAACGGAGGCTACAGTGATTGACAGGTCTCTACCAGAGACATAAACGGCGTCTCTACGTCACTCCTCCTCAGTCCATATATGGTCACTTCCTGTTCATTGGTTGCGAAAAACAACATGGCAATGTCCGTAATCCAAGATGGCGATGGCGAAATCGCCGAACTCAAGAGGCCTCAAAACGGCAGTCCACAAACCAATGAGTGACGTAACGTTGACTACGTCCACTTCTTATATACAGTCTATGGATGCTAGTCACGTGACTCGGATTCGCTAAATGGTAAATGGACTTGTACAACACCTTTCTAGTCTTCCGACCACTCAAAGTGCTTTAACGCTACATGCCATTCACCATTCACACCCATTCATACACTGATGGCAGGGGCTACTAGGCCCCATACCCCACTATGAGAGCAATCTAGGGTTAAGTGTCTTGGCCATAGACACATCAACATTGGATCGAACCGCTGATCTTCTGATTAGAAGACGACACATTCTACCTCTGAGCCACAGCCCTGTTAGAAAATAAAGTTAACATCAACCATGCTCTTTTCCTAAAGTGTTTTTTTTGCCAAAACCTAACTTCTTGTGAAGACGGAAGTTAATTTTAACAGGACACTATGCAGCCTTCATTGAAAACTAACCATAGAGGGTTACTTAACACGTCTATCTCCGATGCCAAGGGGTACCAACTAAGAGGCAATATTTGACGAGTCGGGAGTCAGAATGTGTTTGAATGTTTGCAGGTGGTGAGTACAAGGTTTGAATGTAAAAATGGCAAGTTCAAACTCACTGTAATATTCCTCCAAATGTTTGTTGAGTAGAACACAATAGAACGTGTTAGAACGGTTTCTAACAGAACATCATAATATCTGTGAGTAATGCATACTCCCGCTGTCCTGTTGAAAGTGATGGGTGGTACAAATGAAGAAGTTTGGCCTTTGGTTTTTTCAGTGTTTGGCTAATATTTGGGTGTACATGGCAACAAATCGACAAAGTTTATACAAGACAAAGAAAAAAGCCAGTTTAATCTCCCTCCCAACAGCTGCCCAGTCGGAGTAGTTGAAAGACAGAAACCAGGATGATGTGAGGATGCTATGAGGAGCTGAGATTAAGAGGCGTGGGTGTGACATGGGTGTTTGACTGCCTCACAGTTTCCAGCTCCATTTATCATTCTCAGATTCCATATGTAGAATGTGTTAGCTGCGGGGAGGAGAGCAGAGGAGGCCCGGCCCGACAGCCTCTGATGGATCACCTGCATACTTCACAAGATTTCTAATTAGAGGTACCCCAACAGAAAAAGTACAGGTGCCTCGTGCTCTTCTACCTTTTCTTAGCCTTACACGCTGTAGTCTGGATCAGTGACAGGTCTGGAAAACTGAAACGTCTGTTCTGACCACAACTTCAGCGTAGGATGGCGAGGCCAGATGGAGAAATATGCTTCTATTCTAAAAACTATCTTCTGGCAAACTTCAGCCTCTGGAAAAACTTGCAATTCGTCTGCTATAAACAAGTACTTCAATTCTGAACACTCTGAAAAAGCCTAAAATCCCTTTTAGGCTCCTTTGGTTCAGATCAGTTTCTTTATAGCGGGTATTTTTGGGTAAATGTGAGTATTGCTTGACCTATTCCTTATTTTGAAAGCCTGTCTGAAGCAATTGTTTCCCCATTTAGCCCCAATTGTCCTGTATTTTGTATTGACCTTTGTTAAATTTAGTCGATACACACCCACTGACTGATCCATCAATTTGTTTCGTATTCTTGAAATGTGTTGAAATCAATTATCTCCACCTGTGATGTATTACTTCAGATCAGTCTTGGGCTGGAGTCGAAAAGTCAAAAAATTACGTCCTAATGTCTTTTCCCGACCACCTTTCCTTGTCATGATGGAAAACGATGAAGAAAGATGTGAAGGAGTATAGTGGCCGTTTAAAATGCTCCAAATCTCTCGGCCACTTAGTCTTCAAGGTATCTGACTTCTGACTTGTGTTCCAATTACTTCATAACATTTTTGTGAAGACCCAATGTACTCACAGAGGCCAGGGAAATCTTAAACAAGGGTTTATTAGAGATCCATTATAACGTGACGGCAGGTGATTTACATCCAGTTACATCTTTCCTCTGTGCACCGTCAAATTGATGTTCCAAGATAAATATATTGGTTACCACTCTAACGGTCAAAAACGTGTTGCAATCCAAACCTAAGCAGACGTCATAAGACGTTTCTCATGGTACACTTACACATATACAGTTTGTATGGCAATAAAAGAAGTGAATGAAGAATGTTTTGTTTTTTTGGTGGGTGTTTTCATGGGAGTGTGGATCTTTCTAATCTATTTGAGGAGTGCCAATGGTTTTCATGTTCCACATTGTAAGTGTGTCATACAGTGTGGGACTGACACTGGAAAGGTGTGGGGGGGGGAGGGGGAAGGGGTTTTAGACCAGTGGATGCTTTGACGAGGGCTTTATTTAAAGCATACTGACATCTTAAGGAGTCAACTGGGCCCTGCCTCAACGACTAATTTCCTGTTGCAATGACCTCTAAGGGTCAATCATGGGCCACATCATTGATGGACACCTTCCAGTTTGCACGTTGCTCAAACAACTCCACAGATGATGATGTATCATTCAGCAGAACGTGAACCAGAATCTTCAAACTGTTTGACTCTAAATGGACCATAATTTACTAAATGAACATCATGCTGTATTGAAGAAGACTTGAAACTAGAGATTGAGACCATAAACTCATGTTTACAATGTTTACTGAGGTAATAAATCAAGAGAGAAGTAGAGTCATTTTCTCATAGACTTCTATACAACCAGAGGAGTCGCCCCCTGGTGGACACTAGAGAGAATGCAGCTTTAAGACACTTCCCCATTGGCTTCACTTGTCAGACCTGGAGGTTGCTGCCTGATAAAAACACATATACTAGAACACTGTTTGCAGACTTCAGTTCAGTCTTCCATTACAATCATCCCATAGTAACAGACAGATAAGATCTCCCTGCTGTATTCATCACCTCCCTCTGCTACTAGATCTCATGCCAGATAGACTACAGATTGAAAGCAACATCTTGCCTCCCAGGGCTGTGTGTTTGGCGCGTTGCTACAGACCTCAGGAGGACGTGGCTTGGACCGTTCCCCCACCACACACGAACTGTTCCAACAAGTTTCTTTGAGTGCACATTGCTGAGGATCACTGAACACCACCATCCGGCCAAGAGCAGCCCATTAGCAGATGCAGTTCCTGAGAAGACTGAAGGGTTCGGTATTCTTGAAAGGAACTGGGTTGTACAAATTGTTGGTGGCAGATAACCTGACAAGCATTTATTTTAAACCTAATGAGGCCTTGAAGAGAGTGACCCTCAATCTTCTCAATCGTTATTTATACCACTCAATATCACTAATCGCCTCAAAGAGCTTGACAATCTGTACAATAAACTACAGCCCCAGTCCTTAGAACCTTGATTCAATCCCTTTTACAAGACTCTGACCCTGCAGTGAATAGTGGGCTGAGAGGATCACCGGGTCTCTGTCCCCTCCCTCCAGAACATCTAATGAGAGAGATAAAGGCTTCCAGCTTCCTGAAGGACCCTTCCAAACCACCTCACACTGTTGGACCTCTGCCGTCTGGCATTAGAAACTAAAGCATAACATCCAAATCCACTTGGTCAACCAACAGCTTCTTCCTCTTAGACTGTTACCCTGCACACTTCAGTTAACATCATCACACATAAACCAAGTCACCGTATATCATATTTATTGCTACTTTGCAAACATATTAACATGTTTGTGCATACATCTTATGTATTATTGCACTAAGATACACAGACTGTAATCCCGACACAGGTGTTATTACTGATGATAAGATCTCTGAGTCACAAACATTAAATCATATTTGGCAGTGGAAACGCACCTGCATGTTTTAAACATTACCGCAATCCTCTGGTATGTGTGCTGTGTTGTGTTGATACCATTCGTAACTATAGTATTGACGGACATTTGTTTACTGGGGAGATCATGATAATATCGGGTTTGGATGTTTGTCTCTTTGGCACCTCTGACTATAGATATGATGCAGGTTATTGATTGCATATTGTGTAATTGATCAGATTACCATATCCTTACTTTACCTTAAATTAAAAGCTTCAATCCAACATCCTTATCTGCCATTGAAAACACATAATATGGTGAAACCATACTTCTTCTATCCCAGGTGTTTGTAACAAGTGAAATGCTGATTGTAGCTGGTTGGTGCTGTGGTCAAACATGTTCACTGACCCCTTGTTACTGTGTGTCACTGAGTAACGTTGTTAAAGGCATAGTTCGGGTGTTTTAAAGTCTGGTTGTATGAGGTACTTATCCATAGTCGGTGTATAACCTACTAGATGGAGGCCGACTCACCTCCAGTTTAGAGAAACAGGCAGGAGTACGGAAATGAGAGTTAAGCAATGTACTGCTGTGGATGTAATTTAGACACCTCAAGGAAAGGCCCACCTCAAAAAATCAATATCAGTTTAAGTGAACTGAACCTGAACTGAAAGTTAAACCTATCCATGCACTCTTCAATCAGGGGGCGACTCCTCTGGTTCTATAGAAGTCTATGAGAAAATGACTCTACTTCTCTCTTGATTTATTACCTCAGTAAACATTGTAAACATGAGTTTATGGTCTCAATCTCTTGTTTCAAGTCTTCTTCAATACAGCATGATGTTCATTTAGTAAATGATGGTCCATTTAGAGTCAAACAGACCATAAAGCAGGGGATGCTTTAGGGCGGGGCTACACGGTGATTGACAGGTCATTACCACGGCGTTGTCCAATCTGGGAGTTGTTCAGGTTTTCATCATACAACTTTAATCCTTTCAGTGTTTTCACTTCATGAAAGTTAATTGTAACAAAAAAAGTCTTATTCAGCATTCCATTGCACTTGGAATCTGAAAACATGAGAGATGAGAAAGAACCAAATTTATTCATTGACTGGTTGGTTGGGTAAAAATGCTTTTGGGCCAGCTGGGATAATTTAATCTCTATGTTGTACCATCTGAGTGGTTTTCCTCAGAGTTAAGGTTCGCCTACAGTACATTCCAGTGAATCAGCCCCTCTTCTATTACAATTATGATTGAGATTGACAGGGGGAAACATGACGGAGGTACAGGAGGTTGTTATGAAGACAAAAGAGGTTGAGAGAGTTCAAACCCTGCCTTAGTTTATTAAAAAGTTATGAAGATTATCAGATGCAGTGCTACGCATTTCAGACGAGAACACAAGGCATTATAATAATCGAGGTGGGAAGATATGAACGCACTGCTTTGTGGAGCAATGAACAGATTGATTTTTTGTGGAATTTCAGTCTTGTACTGTAGGACGAAAAATGTGGCTGCCAAAAGGTGGGGACATTTTTGTGGACGGGCTGACCGTCCAACCTACACAGCGAGCCAAACAGCTGCTGGTTGCAGCTTAAAGAGTTATGGAGCATCCTAAGGATCTATGCAGTAAAGCATGCTTACTTGGTATAAATGTGTATCGTCCATGATACGTCCGTGCCCGATATGTCCCAAGGGCAGCATAGACAGAGGCCCTCGACTCGATCCTTGTGGTACACCATGTCTGACGAATGAGCTTGAGGCTAAATGCCATAGGCAGAACATGTTTTGGATGATTCATGGGATTTTTTAACGATAAAAAAAAAAAAAAAAACGCAATATGTGTCCCTCAACTAAAATGTTTGAACCTCTTTTGTTTCTGTTTGTTATTATTACCTCTAGAAGTTGGTGTGGTAGTCCCTTCTCTTGTAGACAATAGCTTTTACTTTACAATAAGTCTATTAGAGCCACAAGCAACCCGTTCTTTCTCCCAACTCGACAAATTCATTTTGAAAAGACACTACTTATGTGCCGTCCCTGACACGTCCAAGACTGGCACAAATTGGGAACCTAGAGCGTCATAGTTTGAAGTGTAGGATCCCTGACCGAGCTGTATTTGATGATGTTGGAGAATGTGTCGATAAAAGGGCTTGTTGTAATATGTATAATATATTTAGTGTGCATCTCGTGCTTGTCAGAGGTCTCTTTAAGTCATGGAGAAACAAGGTACCGTACCTGTGTAGGTCCACACATACCTGCTTTAACCAGACTCTTGACTCCAGGGACACAGAGCGGCCACCTGATCCACTCAGAGCTACTTTTTACAGAGTGAGTGAGAAATGACCATTTACACTGTGTTAAATTAAGTCAATCAATTATACTGCTCCTTGTAAATCTTTAACAATTAGTGTCTGAGTGTAACTCCCTTGAAACGGAGCCCAGACTAGAACGAGCTCTTTGTGCCTGGACGTTATCCAAGCAGGAAAAATGTGCGTGTGTGTGTGTGTGTGTGTGTGTGTGTGTGTGTGTGTGTGTGGAATTCCTCAACATGTAATGCTCGTGGTAGCTCCATGCGATCACATGCTCATGTTCGCATGAATGACAGCACCTGGTAGAGATTACCTATAGAAGGGCTGAGCATTGATGTACAATTAGCGCAGGGCTCACGCCTGGCCTGGCCCGCGGAGCCAGTAAACAGCAGGGGGGGAGCTTAGCAGTTGGATTTTTACAACCAACACCTGCCCCTTACGGGCCAGAGGTAGACTGCTCTACAACCAGGCCATTAACCTGAAGAATGAGAGCTCACTGCCACGAGTCCTGCATTCTTCATGCATCTTGTCAGAGCGGTTCATGAGCTTGTTGACGATCATTTCCACCTTGGGAGATGACGTAATAATAAATATGTGCTGGGGTGCGGTTTGTTGAATTGGATCATACATTTGCCTTCTATTTGAGGGGGGGGGGGGGGTCATGCGTAAAGTTCATTTATTTATTTGTGTGTTTAACATACATGTAGATGGAGTTTTATTTCCATTTTTCCTGAGCGTGCACACACTTTTAATATTGTGATTTAAAAGAATGTAAATCTGTTTTGTGCAATTGTCCACATTGTGTTTCTTCTGGCGAAGTATCCTCATACAACGGTTCGTATGATATCTCACAAAAAAGTTACGACTCATTTGTTGTTTTCAAACGAAAGCCAGCATATTACAACTCGTTATATGAATACAGTCTTTTCAAAATAAACTTCTTCCATCTTCACAGGAAACAACAACAAAACTACTTAGTTTAGGAAGCGATCGTCTTTTGGGTTAAAATAACCACTAAAGTGCGTTAAGTTACATGACGTACACAACGTTGACTTCTCGTCTCCTGGCTGAGAGCTCGCCATTTGTTGGACACATCAACCTCCTCTTCTGTCCACCCTGTGTGGGTGTTTGTGCTCTTTATTATTACATGGATAATATACGGAAAAACATTATGAAACGTAATTTTTTGTAGGTGTTGCTCAGAATTCTGTATGAGAACAGCCTTTCTCTGGACAACAATAGAAGTAGATTTTACTGTGGAATCCAAGAAGCCAGAGTGAATAATGGTCCTTTGTGTTTTTTAGATTAATTCTATAGTAGCTCCACTCTCCTCAGTGGGTGGGAAGAGAGCAGTGAAAACCAGCAAAGCTTAAGGCAAAGCAATTATTTTACTTCACAGAACTGACAATTAGACGAGGAGGGGAACTGACAGGACAGGCCTGAACATTAGTCAACAGCCAGGACTTCATCACGCTGAGCCAAGGGACTACATAGTTCTGAGAAGAAGCCAAAACACTGTAAGACTTCAGTTTCTTGCTGCCCATCAAAGGTGAGACAGCTGTGAACTGGCTGACGGATTGACCGACTCGTAATGGTTGCAAACCACTAAAAGCCACTCAGACATGTGGAGACCCAGTGTGTCAATGGAACCACTCCAGGATAATCTCCACAACTCTTCTGTTACACTTCTGTGTGTGAAAAAAACCCAAATCTTAAAGAACATACTTTCAGAGAACCTTGAAATACGCCATTGTTCTCTGTGAGAAGTAGTCGAAGTTTGAAATGCTCGAGAAGGAATTTTGTTAATTTATTTCCAACTGTGTCCGTAACTTTTAATGCAATAAATGATTTTGTAGTGCTGCATTCTCTCTAGTGTCCACCAGGGGGCGACTCCTCTGGTTGTATAGAAGTCTATGAGAAAATGACTCTACTTCTCTCTTGATTTATTACCTCAGTAAACATTGTAAACATGAGTTTATGGTCTCAATCTCTAGTTTCAAGTCTTCTTCAATACAGCATGATGTTCATTTAGTACATTATGGTCCATTTAGAGTCCAACAGACCATAAAGAAGGGTAACGACAGCGACTGTGGCCTTTTTTTAAAGGATGCAGACGGGTTTCCAACTCCAGCATTTAATTTGTTCTCGCCATCGTGTGACTGACTCACAGCAGTCCGATGTCTAACAATGTTGCTCACCGGCTGGAAATCACGCTCGTGAGCTTTGATTCCGCGCTACGTGCATCAATCCACATACCGTGTATTCTGCGTGCAGCAGCGTGCACCTGAACATGATGAATACACCAACAGTTACAGCAAATTAACTCAGAAAATATAGCTGTGATACATCTGTAGGACAATGAATGAATGCATAATATGTCATTGATTGTTTATCACTAGACATATGGTGCAGTTTCCTCGTGACAACAATGGCAGTAGAGGTAGAGGTTGGTAGTATTTAGCTTTGCACAAATGAGCATCAGTGACATATTACCTGCATCTAGATGATAATTTACTATAATTCTTTTAAGAATAAGTTGATAGCATGCCATTGAAGTTGTTTACTGTACAAAGAATCAAGTAAAAGATAACACAACACTTATCTGTTGACATCATTCCTTTAAAGTTACATCAAAAACGAAATGCAATGTTGTCAGTTGAGCACATGCATACTTTCAACAAAACGCCCCGTACGTGAGGGACTTTGTTCCGTGAGTAGGAGGGAACCGTCAAAACCACAGCACACTACTTCACTTTGTCACTTTGAAAACCTGCAACTACCCTCTTCCCCTCAATGATAGGTGAGCGTGAGGAATGATGTCCCGGAGGGACGTGCGGGAGATGCGCTGTGGGTAAGGCGGGTGAGATCTTTCTGCACCTTCGACTGCTTTGAGTAGTTGGCGGTGGTGAAACTGATGCGAGGTCAGCGCACCGAAGAGCAGAAACTGTGGAAAAACAGTGACGTCAGTGAGGCCGGCTCTCAGGGCGCGTTGACACCGTCCTCAGAGCCAAAAGATGAGCCGGTCACCACCAATCGTTCACTCTGCTGGATCTGAAAAAATCATTTAGTAAATTCCAAGTGACGTCACGTTGTCCTTTCTCCCCTCGAGTGTCGCAAACGCGCGCTCTGAGCTTCTATCAAGATGTCTTCATCAGCTCTGGAACGCTGTGAAGCGGCTCTACAGTTAAACGTGATTGTGATTGTGTTACCACCTCTGTAAAGATCCTCATGTGCTGAACAGACTTTGTTTATTTGGAGTTCACTTAGCGTGCATGTTGCCAGTATGCACATCTATTCTCGCTTCAAGCAAGAGACACTCCCAAACCAAACATCGTGCTAGAGAACTAATAAAGTAATAGAAAAGTGTATGTAACAGTAAATCCATTGGATCTCCAGCTACACAGAACATATGCATCCTGTTCTGTGCACGATGTAGAAGTTCAGTTCGATATGGTTACAGTACGTGTGCTGTAGTTTGTGTCATGTGGAAGATATTATGGAGTAAAGAGTGTCGATACACTCGTACTTCATACGTCATGACAGTTAAGCTCAGACGTTCTGTGTCGATGCAGTACAGATATTTACTGCTCACACAGTTGACCTTCTTACATCTCATGTTCTTGAAGGGTTTTATCGTTGATTTCTTTCTTTTCACAGCTCACATGCTGTAAAAACGTCTGCTGCTGTTACTGAGACACGCTGCAGAGAACAGGTCTATTTCACACGGGGAGCTAAATGAATGGCACTAAATGGGGTCCGCTGTGGCTTAATTAATTGCAGGGTTGGTGGTTCGATCCCCGTCTCCTTCTCCTCCTGTTGAAGTGCCATTGAGCCAGATGCTGAAGTGCAATCACTCCTGATGGACCTGCAGTGCTGCACGGCAGCTTTGTGTTTGAGTTAGAATGAATGAGAGCTGCAGTGTAACGTAAAGGTTTATTTACCAGAGAAGACAAGTTCATGAAGACCTATCATTGTGGGTTGACAATGGTGTTCAGAGGTCGTACTTCAGTAACGTCCGTGGTACCTTTGACCCAAACGACGATCTTTTCCTAAAACTAATCAACTTGATTCCTGTGAAGACAGAAACACTGTATTCATGTAACGGACTTTCTTATGAACTTTGTTGGTAACACATCCTACGAACTGCTGTATGAGGATAAGTTGCTCAATTGCTCCGTTTTCTTTCTTTCCTTTGCCTGCATGAGGAACACGCTGGTGTAGTTCTGTTCCAACTAAAGAACATGTAGGAGGCTTCTGGGTTTTCGGGGTTGAGGATTTGCTGGTTTTATATAGCTGGGATTATTTTCCACAAACCAGAGGACAGCCGGGCCAATGGCTGCTGCTGCTATGTCCCGTCAAATACAATGACATCACTGTTTTGTCAGGTTTTTCTTTTAAATGCGTGTGTGTGTGTGTGTGTGTGTGTGTGTGTGTGTGTGTGTGTGTACTGGAGAATGGACTCCATGGTGCTGTGTGGTGCACGGTCAGCTGTTGGCCTGCTAGGACTCCATGACTGATGGGTAGCAGAGCCACTGGCACAGACTTCCACAGCTGCACTAGATGATGCCGCAGCGCTGCCAAAGCCAGGCGCTCGACATTCCTCCATGAGCAGGAGAGGTGAGGTAGTGAGCTAGTGTAGTGGCACGCAACACTACGCAGCACAGTACGTGTACTGTACACACGTTGACATGTATGTTTCTACACATTCACACATGTAAACATCAAGAAATGTAAACCCCCCCCCCCCCCCCCCCCCCATGCACATTACTGAGGCTGTTCTCATGCAGCGCTCGTGGCTCTATTTAAGGAAATGAATGCGCTGTAATACGTAAATATCTCACGAAATCTATTTGTATGTAATCCAGCGGGACGGGAGGAGGACGGGTCGAACAGAAACGAGTAGTCGAAGTCGATTTATTTGTCAAGTAACTTCCGTACTAAAGTAACATCACATCCGATGTTTTCTTAACACAAATCGTGATCTTTTCCTAAACGTAAGTATTTTACGATCTTTTCCTAAACGTAAGTATTTTACGATCTTTTCCTAAACCTAACTAAGTCGTTTCCTGTGAAGAAAGAAGTTCATTTTGAAAAGACTGTTTGCATCTGTCGTGTGTAAATTGATACGCGTTTCTTGACTTTCGAAGGAAAACGCACAAAAAAAGAGGAATACATGTGTTCAGGACACGTTGCATTACGTACACCCACGCCTCTACAAGGACCCACACATTCATATGTGATAGAAACAAACATGTCTGTTGCTAATTTAGATTGAGTCGGTTTGGCATCAATTAAGGTTTATGAGTGTATAGAAAAGCACATAACAACCCTTAAACATATATTGTAAAATAAATACATGCCTCAGAGTAAACTGGGGTATTTACTCACCTATTCCAAGAGCGAGTGGGATGATCACCGTTCCAGAAAGTCCCTAATATAATCTCCTGCCAGCACAATGAGTCAGTGGAACAGCTATTGCGTAACTCTTTGAAAGGCAACCTCGTACTGTATGATGTGGCATGTGTAAATCAGATCATCATTTCATATCCACCAAGGAGATGGTTTTTTGTCTTCTTCTGGTATACAATGGCACGTGGCCCACAGTTGGAGGTTTTACTGACACGTGGATAACTTGTGACTCGATGACAGAAGACATTGATTTGGGTTAATTGAAATCAGGCCTTGGCTGGAAAACATTGCGTCTCTGTGATGCGGTTATTTTCTGCTCGTTTGTAACTGATGCTATGAATCTTTCTTCTGTTATGAAATCTGACATATCAGACCAGTATTACTGAGATCAACACCCACGATCAGTCAAGTCCAGGAACACGTTCCTTAAGAGGAAACAAGTGGAGCACACGTACGGACCAGAAAGATAAAGGTTATTAGTTATCTATCTTATTTATTACTTTATTTAACAGGCACATTAATAAACATGTGAGTGTACCAGAGATATTTGTCAAATGTTACAAAGTCACATTGTTACACACTGCTGAGATTTTCCTTATTTGGAAGCGTAGTTTCTGAAGGTTTTATTTTAAATTTTAGTTTTTCTATGCTTCGCCTTTTTCAGATAGTATACAGACATTTTTTTTGTGCTAGTCAGTGATCAGCTACCCTCTATCACTGGTCACAACAACGTATCCTCGCTCAACGGTTCTTATGATATCTTACGAATAGTTACACCTCAGTTTTTATGCGTTTTCCTACAAATTTCCAGCAAAACGGAAGACGAACTCATAAAAAACAGATACTGACAATATCGGCAAAACGTTTTACAGATGGAGAAAAACAGTTGTGTATAGTTGAGCTTCTGCTAACTGCAGCCAGAGGCTCAAAGCCTCCGGCTGACGCTGTGATGAAAAGATCTATAAATCCATGCATAGAGTGTGTGGTGGGCAAACAGCACATGATACGATTGCATCTCAGAATAACACACCAAATGTTTTACCTTTCAGTAAATATCAAGCTCACTTTTGGCTTTTTCTTTTTAAATTGGCCAGATGAAAACTCCTCAAAGTTCTTTTTTAGCTGAACTTGACAGTTCAAACAGTCATAAATGAGAACAGAATTATTTACGGGCACGATCGCACTGTTTTTATTATAAATACCAGAATCATGGGGATTTTTGAGAAGCTCTTGTTTCGTCCATTACAAACGTACCACAGTACTCTCTGTCTGTCTTTCCCTTTTTTCCAGTTTGCATTACTTGTCATACTTGCAAAACATGACATCGAGTTGGACCCACCCAGATGACGAGGGGCACAGTGAAGACCATCCACGGTGCTTTGATGTAGAGCAACATGATGTGCATGAGTCAAAGCCAATAGAGCAGCAAAGACAGAATGAAGACATGAAGCTAATGGTCAGAGTGCTTGTGATCTGAAAATCGAGAGAAAAGAAAGAAAACATTGTGTTCCTCATCAAAAGGACTGAGGTTTATGTATCTACTGATTGGCAGCCAGGTGCCAGTGAGGAGCTGGTGATGGTAGGTGATGGTAGGTGAAGAGGGCAGATCAAAGGTCTGCTGGGTTTGGATTCTCTACGGAGTCATTCATCGTGATTAATTATGGAGGTGTTTCATCATTCATCTTGCAGCCTATTGGCTGAGTGCTGCAGAGGCCTGTGGAGGCCTGTACTTGTTTGTTAGTGAACACATTGTTCTAGAGGGTGTCCAACAGCTGCTACAGTTATTGTACGTCAATGGAGGAAAACCACAGACAACCACAGAAAAGGTGCTACATGTCAATGTTTTATTGCAAAACCATCAAAAAACTCTCAAAGTCAAAGTCTCTGGTTGGTTAATTACAAACAGCAAATACAAATTTCTGCCCTGAAACTATTTTGACTCCTAGAAACATCGTTCATTTTTTGCATGTTGGCAAAACAATGTTTATTCGTACATCAAGCAGACACAGAACATTATTAACATTGATTTATAGTCGAAAAGTCCAACGTTCACTTTTCTTGTGGCTCTATTGTGGTCTCCACCAGCTCCAGGGCAGAAACACCTGAAGACTCTTAAGCTGCTTAAATCCTCCGCTCTGTTCACCAGCTAGGCGCCGACTCTGTGTGTCTCCCGTTTCATTTTCTGTCTGATATTAGCTCGTCACAGATATATTGAATATTGACAAAAATGTAATAAGTAACAAGATATCGCAATACAGAAAAACCAAGATGTGTTTGAGATAGTTTACTAACTCAGGCTGAGCTCATCCAGCATTCGTAGCTATAGCTATGTAACATAATGCGCTGTAATTCCTAGATATGTTATCCATGTAATCATGAACGAGGAAGTATAAAGACCGCAAAGGCACACACAAGACAGGAGGAAGGTTTGTTGATGGGTCCAACAAACAGCCAGAAGACCTCTACTTGTTCCCCGTGTGAGATGAAAAGTAAACGTTGATGTATTTGTGAGGTAACTTTCATACTTCAGTCACTACACTTCAGTTCCGACGATCTTTTCCTAAACCTAACTAAGTAGTTTCCTGTGAAGATGGAAGTTCATTTTGAAAAGACTGTATTCATGTAACGAGCTGAAATCAACACGTGTTGCTGGACCTTTGAGGAGTAACTTTTCACAAGATATCGTACGAACTGTTGCAAAACTGCATGCTGAAGCCCCAGTCCCACCGAAAGCCGGATATACTACGGATGTCCCCGGATCACCCCGTATCACCCCGAATAAAAAGAGGTGAGATCTGGGGTGGTCCGGGGTGATCCGGGGTGTCAACTAGATCCCGTTTCATCCCGGATTAACACGGTCCTACTACGGTTCTTCCCGGATGCGCTACGGTTCAACGCCGCCCCCCTCTCCATTCCCGGATGGCCACGGATCACCCCGGATGTTAGTTGTACGTCCGGCGAGCCGCTCGTCTTCCCGGTTACGCCACGGTTCACCACGGATGGCCACGGTTTTACTACGGTTCATCACGGACCCCCCCGGATCGTCCCGGACTGACTACGGTTTCACTACGGTTCCACTCCCGGATGACCCCGGATCTGATCCGTAGTGTATCCGGGGACATCCGTAGTGTATCCGGCTTTCGGTGGGACTGGGGCTTTACATTGTAAACTAAGATATGACCACCATGGAAAACATTAACGCCAGAGTTGTTTTCAAGTGAAAAATGTCTTGCACTATAAATGTACATTCTGTAATAACCACATTTAAATGAGTAAAACCTAAATCAGCTCATATATTTTTGGCAAACTCAATGATCAATTTCATTATCGGCCTCAACAAACAGTTCATATTGATATCATTCATGTGCAACACAAAATACGGTGTTGTTTTTCTCTGATTCCCTAAACTCTCATGGCTGATACTAAAAAAAAATGTGTCTGTTGACTGATGGCGGCTGCAGTGCGATGTGATACATCCTGCAGATGCCGCCATTCTTTTCCGTCTCAGGCTGAGCTGCAGCTGTTTCTACACTTCGCTTTTGCTGAAACCCTCAGAAGAAATGTCAGTTCCTCCTCACCACGGTGCTCCATTTAAGCTGTTTACAGCACTGCAAATACTAGAAGGACTTGTTGACATGTCGCTAATACTGAGTTACTTAAGTGGAGTGATAAGACGGGGAGATGAAGTGTGTTTGTGAGTCTGAGAATGTGTTTGTACATGCATGTGTAACTTAGCACACATAAAACTGTTGACTCTGCATTCTGTTTAGTGTACGTATTTTTTTTTCTCTCTCAGCGTTGAACTATCTTTCCTCTCGGTCCAAACCTTTCTTTTGGCATCCAGGCGTAATACATCAAGAACAAAGTGATGTCTTTGCATTGAAGAATTCTCAGTCGGAGCCATATCCTACTACGCCTCAGGACAGACAGTAATTAATGATTGATATTTTGTTTTGGCACAAAGGCATGCTCTTTGAGTTATGTGCCTTTCTTCTTCCTCAATAGGGATCCTTTAGGTATGCAACGCAGCAAACGGAAGAACATTTTTGGGAGATGACACATTGTTACGGCGTGTGTTAAAGTTCAGTAAGAGAGTCAACAGACCTGAAGTAGATAAATCTCTCCAAGCAACTACCCTGTCTCCTGAAATGTACATGTATATGCAAGGTATCTGCAACATGAAATACATTTAAGGAAAAAAGATGCTGATCGAGTTATGTTCTTAGCAACATAATAAGGTAAATGCAGGATAACCACCGCTTCACCCGGCTTTATCTTAACTAAGGTGCTGGAAGTATCAAAAAAGCTCAAACTGATAGAAGAGACATCCTCATACTTAAATCTCTGCAGAGAAAGACCTTCATCAGAGACCTTCATCGGAGACCTTCATCAGAGACCTTCATCAGAGACCTTCTCTGAGACCTTCATCAGAGACCTTCATCAGAGACCTTCTCTGAGACCTTCATCAGAGACCTTCATCTGAGACCTTCATCAGAGACCTTCTCTGAGACCTTCATCTGAGACCTTCATCAGAGACCTTCTCTGAGACCTTCATCAGAGACCTTCATCAGAGACCTTCTCTGAGACCTTCATCTGAGACTTTCATCAGAGACCTTCTCTGAGACCTTCATCAGAGACCTTCATCTGAGACCTTCATCAGAGACCTTCTCTGAGACCTTCATCAGAGACCTTCATCTGAGACCTTCATCAGAGACCTTCTCTGAGACCTTCATCAGAGACCTTCATCAGAGACCTTCTCTGAGACCTTCATCTGAGACCTTCATCGGAGACCTTCATCGGAGACATTCATCAGAGACCTTCATCAGAGACCTTCATCAGAGACCTTCATCTGAGACCTTCATCAGAGACCTTCTCTGAGACCTTCATCTGAGACCTTCATCAGAGACCTTCTCTGAGACCTTCATCAGAGACCTTCATCAGAGACCTTCTCTGAGACCTTCATCAGAGACCTTCATCTGAGACCTTCATCAGAGACCTTCTCTGAGACCTTCATCAGAGACCTTCATCTGAGACCTTCATCAGAGACCTTCTCTGAGACCTTCATCAGAGACCTTCATCTGAGACCTTCATCAGAGACCTTCTCTGAGACCTTCATCAGAGACCTTCATCAGAGACCTTCTCTGAGACCTTCATCTGAGACCTTCATCGGAGACCTTCATCGGAGACATTCATCAGAGACCTTCATCAGAGACCTTCATCAGAGACCTTCATCTGAGACCTTCATCAGAGACCTTCTCTGAGACCTTCATCTGAGACCTTCATCAGAGACCTTCTCTGAGACCTTCATCAGAGACCTTCATCAGAGACCTTCTCTGAGACCTTCATCAGAGACCTTCATCTGAGACCTTCATCAGAGACCTTCTCTGAGACCTTCATCTGAGACCTTCATCAGAGACCTTCTCTGAGACCTTCATCAGAGACCTTCATCAGAGACCTTCTCTGAGACCTTCATCAGAGACCTTCTCTGAGACCTTCATCGGAAACCTTCATCGGAGACCTTCATCACAGACCTTCATCAGAGACCTTCATCAGAGACCTTCATCAGAGACCTTCTCTGAGACCTTCATCGGAGACCTTCATCGGAGACCTTCATCGGAGACCTTCATCAGAGACCTTCAGCAGAGAACTTCATCGGAGACCTTCATCGGAGACCTTCATCGGAGACCTTCATCAGAGACCTTCATCAGAGACCTTCATCACATACCTTCATCAGAGACCTTCATCAGAGACCTTCTCTGAGACGAAAAGCTAAAAATGAAGTGTTCTGCATAGATTTAAGTGTGCTGATATCTATTCTACCAGCAACATAATAAGGACATGTTGTTGTATGGATAGAGTACATTCACTGTCTACATATTGCATTTGTTTACTCGCAGCAACTACAGAAAGTTTTAAAGATTAAGCACTTGGTTAAGATTTGGGAAAGATTGTTGCTTTATTTAAAGCTGCACTGATCAATCATTTTATATAAATAAAATGATCACTGATGATAGGAAAGGGGATGTCCGTTGTGACAAAGTGAGAGATAATTATCAGTCGACTCAGCAGTTGCTGGGCGATATGGAGAAAATCAAATATCGTGATATTTGTGATCAAATACCTCGATATCGTTATTGTATATCGATTGTTCGGTGTTGGTGCTTTTACAAAAAGTATTCACACATGAGACTTTTGATAAAATAATCACCAGTAATGTGGATATAATGACTAAGTGGATAAAGACTATAATGGAACAGGTAGAACAGTCTGTATCACTTTACTGTAATAACCTGTTTCTTTTGTCTTTTTGTTTGAATGTCGCTCATCAGTTCACTACCTGCCCAGCAACAAATGACAGACAGTCTAAGCTATACTTGTGTATACTTGTGTATACTTGTGTATACTTGTGTATACTACTTGTGAACTCAGCGGAGCATTTACAGCTGAACACAGATACTTCTCTCAGGAGGCGGTGATCTTAGAGTTGGGCAGAGAGTGAATATTGGCCTCACATTCAACAGTTGGACAGAAACACGACTCCAAATGAAAGCTAACTTTGTTTTGTGTCAGCCAGATGTGTGAAACACCTTCAGCACATTAACTTTATAATGCCACAATATGTGTATTTTATAACTTGTTCTGCTGCCTCCAGATGGCAAAAATAATTAATTAAAAAAATGATGAAAACATCAACAGTGACACAAGACGGGACTTGTTCACTTTCTCTCTATTTAACAAAAAACTATATTTTGGGATATCTGTGTGATCTTTCTCCTTTTTAATATTAAATACAAGCAAAAAAATTACACACAACAAAGACGACAACATAATGACACAACTTCACAAAATGAGTAAATATTAACAACAATTGCACAAAAATAAAAAGTCAATAAAATAAAATGAAAACGATCACGTAAGTATTTAAATATTTAGGTTGACGGTACTAATACCTTAAAAAACAAAAAAGGAATATATGTTGCCATTCATCATCACACATGAGGTAGCTGAAGGTGATGTCTGAAGGTGATGTCTGAAGGTGATGTCTGAAGGTGACGTCTGAAGGTGACGTCTGAAGGTGACGTCTGAAGGTGACGTCTAAAGGTGACGTCTGAAGGTGACGTCTGAAGGTGATGTCTAATGTCTAAAGGTGATGTCTAAAGGTGACGTCTGAAGGTGACGTCTGAAGGTGACGTCTGAAGGTGATGTCTGAAGGTGATGTCTGAAGGTGACGTCTGAAGGTGACGTCTGAAGGTGACGTCTGAAGGTGACGTCTGAAGGTGATGTCTGAAGGTGATGTCTGAAGGTGACGTCTGAAGGTGACGTCTGAAGGTGACGTCTGAAGGTGACGTCTAAAGGTGACGTCTGAAGGTGACGTCTGAAGGTGATGTCTAATGTCTAAAGGTGATGTCTAAAGGTGACGTCTGAAGGTGACGTCTGAAGGTGACGTCTGAAGGTGATGTCTGAAGGTGATGTCTAAAGGTGACGTCTGAAGGTGACGTCTGAAGGTGACGTCTGAAGGTGATGTCTGAAGGTGATGTCTAAAGGTGATGTCTAAAGGTGATGTCTAAAGGTGACGTCTGAAGGTGATGTCTGAAGGTGATGTCTAAAGGTGATGTCTAAAGGTGACGTCTGAAGGTGATGTCTAAAGGTGACGTCTGAAGGTGACGTCTGAAGGTGACGTCTGAAGGTGACGTCTGAAGGTGACGTCTGAAGGTGATGTCTAATGTCTAAAGGTGATGTCTGAAGGTGACGTCTGAAGGTGACGTCTGAAGGTGACGTCTGAAGGTGACGTCTGAAGGTGATGTCTAATGTCTAAAGGTGATGTCTGAAGGTGACATCTAAAGGTGACGTCTGAAGGTGATGTCTAATGTCTAAAGGTGATGTCTGAAGGTGACGTCTGAAGGTGATGTCTAACGTCTAAAGGTGACGTCTGAAGGTGATGTCTGAAGGTGATGTCTAACGTCTAAAGGTGATGTCTAAAGGTGACGTCTGAAGGTGATGTCTAACGTCTAAAGGTGACGTCTAAAGGTGACGTCTGAAGGTGATGTCTGTGACTGGCAGCAGACATTGAGACTTTACGTAATGTAGAAGTGACATCCGGCACCAACTCACCCGATCCTCTGTAAACAGCAGCACAGTGATGCTGCCATCAGTAACAATCAGGACCTCAAACGTTTTAATCAAAGAACAATCTCCAACGCTGTTTTTTCATTCTGGCATATTGTGAAACCCGGTTCATTTGGGTTTCTGTTAAAGTTGGCCTCTTCCTGTCTAATGATTGCCTGAAACCCATAAAGAGTTCCTACGGGCACACAGGGAGATGCATGTTCAACTCCCTGACTAACTACTCCTGCCTTAAATCAAATGTGAACATTGGAAAGAAAAAAGAATACCTGCACTCTACATCCATCCCCT
Organism: Leptoclinus maculatus; assembly: GCA_032191485.1. Classification (NCBI taxonomy): domain Eukaryota; kingdom Metazoa; phylum Chordata; class Actinopteri; order Perciformes; family Stichaeidae; genus Leptoclinus; species Leptoclinus maculatus. Next base: position 246,003 of record JAVDOI010000126.1, read on the forward strand.
GGTGCAACATTTCACCCCTGGTACATTTTCATCATTACGTAACGGTTGTAAAATTGTTAAAGGGGTTATTGTTTGACAAAGGACTACTTTGGGTTGAAACTTAAACCAAATAAAGCTTAGTGAAAGCAAGATGTGATGTTTAGTCTTCTCCTTCTCCCTCTCTTCAGTATTGACTTAGTTAATTCCCTGTGCCTGAGATGAAGTTCTATGTGGAATGTGCAAACATTAGACCCTGTTTCTCTCCGGTGTATCTCAGTACCATGGTAACTCACCATGGGGCAGACGAGGGCTCTGTCCGCTGACAGATACTGTCTGGCTGAGGAGATGTGGGGGAGGGGGGGTTCAATATGTGCAGGACATCAGCCAGTATGCATGCACTCACCTGCCCACTTACTGACGGCTTCTGAGGGAAAACATTGTGGAGCCCGGCGACGTCGTGCTGAAGCAAAACATTTCTCTGTGGTTTTAAGGTTTCTTTGCTCATCATTCCTCTCTTTGCCCACTAGACCTCCACCAGAGACACCAGACTGTTGTGCAATGCACGCAGCAGACTGTGAAATAGGTAATCATGTCGCATCATGTGCCAGTGCTTGCAGAATAAAACACATTTTCTTTCCACCACAGATGGAGAAACAACGGCAGAAATGATGAGGTTTCCTCAGCTGACCTCTTCCTCCACTATAGTGATCCTGTTCCTAGGAAAGAGAAGCTGAGCTGACCTCCTGCAACAAAAGCTTCCATTTGACACCTGAATGTCTTAGCAATCGACGGATTATGAGACAATGGGCCCCGGGGCTCAGACATGTAAAAGGCCCCCGACCCCTCCTACATATATCTGAGAGACACCCAGGTCCAAAACATTCAGTTGTTTTTGTCTCTTTCAGTAACATTCTGCAGGTGGACCAATATAACTTGAAATGTTAGCAGTAGTTTTACATTTCTTTGTGGTTGTTTTGCATCATTTTGTGGTTGTTTTGCATCTTTTTCTTGTTGTTTTGTGTCTTTGTTGTTGGTTTGTGTCTCTTTGCAGTTGTTTTGTGTCTTTGTAGTCGTTTGTGTCTCTTTGTAGTTGTTTTGTGTCTTTGTAGTCGTTTGTGTCTCTTTGTAGTTGTTTTGTGTCTTTGTAGTCGTTTGTTTCTCTTTGTTGTTGTTTTGCATCATTTTGTAGTTGTTTTGTGTCTTTGTAGTCGTTTGTGTCTCTTTGCAGTTGTTTTGTGTCTTTGTAGTCGTTTGTGTCTCTTTGCAGTTGTTTTGTGTCTTTGTAGTCGTTTGTGTCTCTTTGTAGTTGTTTTGTGTCTTTGTAGTCGTTTGTGTCTCTTTGTAGTTGTTTTGTGTCTTTGTAGTCGTTTGTTTCTCTTTGTTGTTGTTTTGCATCATTTTGTAGTTGTTTTGTGTCTTTGTAGTTGTTTGTGTCTCTTTGCAGTTGTTTTGTGTCTTTGTAGTCGTTTGTGTCTCTTTGCAGTTGTTTTGTGTCTTTGTAGTCGTTTGTGTCTCTTTGTAGTTGTTTTGTGTCTTTGTAGTCGTTTGTGTCTCTTTGTAGTTGTTTTGTGTCTTTGTAGTCGTTTGTTTCTCTTTGTTGTTGTTTTGCATCATTTTGTAGTTGTTTTGTGTCTTTGTAGTCGTTTGTGTCTCTTTGCAGTTGTTTTGTGTCTTTGTAGTCGTTTGTGTCTCTTTGCAGTTGTTTTGTGTCTTTGTAGTCGTTTGTGTCTCTTTGTAGTTGTTTTGTGTCTTTGTAGTCATTTGTGTCTCTTTGCAGTTGTTTTCTGTGTGTGTTTTCTGATTTGAAGTTTCTATCTGCAGGACATCATTAGTCAATGCCTTTCAACCTGTTACACTACCACGATGGTTTGGTTAGGTTTAGGCTCTAAAACGACCTGGTCACAGCTTTATCTCTGGAACGTTAATATATGTCATTATTGGGCATTTGCTGAAACGAATGACCCTCAGGAGAACTCCTGTCGAGATGTACTTAAATAGTGTTGATGTGTAGATTATCAGGCACTGTTATGAATCTATAATCCCTTGTTGCTGTGTACACATGACATTAACTGGGGAGCTGGACGGCCGAAAATACAATTTAATGTTTAATCGGTCTGGATATCTGGAAAAGTAAGTCTCTTATTTTGAAGTTTGGAATTAAAAGGAAATCTGTGTGTAATAAATCTATCCTGAGGTTTATTTCTATTTCTTTGGATGCAGTTTTAACATCTGTCATGGACAAAACAGAAACGATTCTATTTCTGTGTCTCCCAGCATCACACTGAGTTACAGAGGTGACAAGATGGAAGAAGAGAATGTGGCTGCACACTAACCATGCCCTCAGATAGTCTGTTTATATTTATAATAGACCTAATTATGAAAATATATTACCGCATGTGGCCGGAGATGTAATGAGCTCATGTTCTCTGTTTGGAATGTAAAAAACAAAAGGCTGACTTCACCCATACAACGTCTGAGCCACCTTGACTCAACATATGACTACAATCCTCTCGTCACCCGATACCCCGTGAAACATTGTGTAAATGTTTTTCAGAGATGTTAACTGGAGGGCTAACTTGTCCCTGGAGAAGACGATACGACGCTAATACTGTTACGGCATCAGGGACGCATTAGCTCCAAATAATACACAATATTAATGTGCTCTACATGTAACATGTGTATAGTGTTCTACTGGCCGTTAATCATCCAAACGACAGTTAATCAAAATGTAATATCAACCCTGATCCCTGTCTGACACACATTGAGCTTGATATTATAAAGTTGCATTGTTGAAGTTGTGACAAATAACTTTGATTTTGTATGTTTTCTTTGTGTCTTACATCAGTCCTCAGTCCTCAGAATGAGCCTCTCTCTATAACCAGAAGAAAAGAAATCATCTCACCGGCCAAAGAGTCAAAAGGAACTGTCTCTCAACACCTCGTCCAGCTCTGGGCACATAATAACTGTCTGAAATGTTTCTTTAGGTGCACCACTCTATTGCTATGATGATGTCATCGTGTAATGGATCCACGTCTACGCAGAGTTGTAACACATTAGCCTCTCTTACAATTAACTATTGTAAAACACAATATAAGGTACCATTTCAGTTGTTTTTCTCTCTGCTATTATTTATATTTGGAGGCACAAAGATAGGAGACAAGTTAACACCTGTGTGCACATAGCGCCGTATTCTCAGCGCCATCATATTTTTTTTAATTGTTCCCAAAGAGCAGCGAGCGCAAGATATCTTTGTCATTAAAGACAGAAGAAGATGCTCGTTGAAACACTGGGATGAAGCTCTACTCAGAAATAAGCACTGTGTGGACACCGACCCTTATACCAAAAAGATTAAGAGTCTGCAGCTATGCTAGGAGGCTAAGGTCAGCATGCTAACATGCTACCAATGGCAGCGCTAACGTGCTGATGCTAAGTAAGATAAGATGAATCCCGATGGAACTTCTTGAGATTACAACAGACTAATAAGAAGAAGTTCAAATATAAACATATATGAAGAGTAAAGTAACAAGTATTAAGCGTATAAGAAGTAATACTGACACCAATGCTAAATAGAATAGCATAAAGAGTGAAGTAAATATATTAAACATAATTCAACCAAACATGAGAATAAAAACAAGATTAAAAATATAAAGTGCATATGAAGTACTATTAACATCAGTGCCTAATAGAAACTAAAGAGTAATCTTCACCGTCTTATATTAGCATGTTAGCATGCTAATATTTGCTCATTTAAAACAAAGGGTTGAACCCTGCACTCAGGGTTCAGTCTGGACGGACCAGACTACAGTTCAAGTCCTTTCAGCTGTAAACGTGAACACGTTTGTTAATAAATTGATTTGTTGACAGAAAATGCTCTACAGCTCCTTTTCAGACGGTAAGTTGTCAAACTGATGAATTAAAGAACTAGAACAAAAGAAGAAAGTTATAGACCAGAGAACTGTTACAGTAATGACCTGTTGGCCATTACAGCAGTTTTGACGCAGTTTCGTCAAATGGTTTTTTAGGGTTAATAAATTGCAACTATAGCTTTATTAAAGGGTAATACATAATTCTTTAGAGGATGAACGGAGCAGGATCTTGTCTATGTTGAATGATGGGTTCAACTTGAAAGGTCAAAGGTCAAAGGGACTCATTGACTCGTCGTTGTGAACATCTCGAGTTCAGGGGATAAGAACACGCACAACAATGTGCAGATCACTTCATGATCAATCACATGATGTCATGCAGAAGGAGAGAGTAAACCAAGTCAGCTGTCTAAATACGAGTTCATGGTCCACACACCGTCCACATGGCACTGAATACGAAACATTAAAAACTCATCACACACACACACAAACACTGTATTCCATATTAAACACCTAATTATCCAAATATTCACTCTGGGAATGAGCCACGGTGTGAAGTATTTACATTGCAATCAGCTCCACTCACACACCCTGATCGAATAAACAATCAATATTTCAATCACTGGAGAGAAAACATAGTTTGGCCTCGATGAGGAAACATTGTTGCCAAAACGTCCAAAAACTAGAATCATCCTGAAATATGTTTTTACACGTTGGCTTGTACAAACGGAAAGAAGCATACCCTGCTTCATGGGTTCATGAAGTGACAACACTGAAAGGATTATAGTTGTATGATGAAAACATGAACTCCCAGATTGGACAACGCCGTGATAATGACCTGTCAATCACCGTGTAGCCCCGCCCTAAAGCATCCCCTGCTTTATGGTCTGTTTGACTCTAAATGGACCATCATTTACTAAATGAACATCATGCTGTATTGAAGAAGACTTGAAACTAGAGATTGAGACCATAAACTCATGTTTACAATGTTTACTGAGGTAATAAATCAAGAGAGAAGTAGAGTCATTTTCTCATAGACTTCTATACAACCAGAGGAGTCGCCCCCTGGTGGACACTAGAGAGAATGCAGCTTTAAGACATGAAGCTTTGGCTTCACTTTTCAGAAGGTTTCCTCCTGGAATCAGCTTCACCGATCACATATTCCTCTGCAAAAAAACGTTGGCCGCGTTCATCTTTAAAGGCCTAAAAAGCCCATACTTGTCAAACCCTAACACACAACAAAGGCTTGATTGTTTCCTAGAAATCACTGCAGCTGACATGACATTAACAGTCACTCTAGCTCTTGTTAAAACAAAATAAAAAGGTCTTTTCAAAAAGCCACAAGTCTCTGGGGCCTGCGGGACCAGAGCAGGTTGTTCCTGGACGCTGTCCATGCCTCTCTCTCCATACAGCTGTGAAAACCTGCAGCAGCCTCACATCTGGCAGCATCAGCGAGCCGCTGCGACGTCAACCCGGTCTGAGGTCACCGCTGCTGTCACCGAGAGTCACCCACCACTCGGCCGTCAATCACAGTCCAGGTGCAGAGGGGAAGAAAAGTGTAAGCGAGTGTGTTGGTGGGTTTATGCACGGATGTGGTGGTGCTGTAAATATGACATTTGTTAAATTACGAACTCTAATTTAAACTCATCAAAAAGCAAATAATCCCCAGTACAGGCAGAAGTGAATCATAGTTCCGGGTTGTTTATTTAAACTTGTGTTACTGTGTAATGTTAATGTATAGTGTATATTTATCTCACTGCACCAGGACTGTGCTGGTTGGTCACACCTGTGTTTGTGCCCTGGTTTTACCTTTGCGGTGGTTGAATTGATGTGGTTTATGGTTTATTTGTGTATGCAACATATGGAAAAAATAAAAGAGGAAAGCAACAATTTAGCATATAAATAGAAAGTAAGACATGTAGCAGTTAGTTGATGACAGACAGCTGAGCCCAGGGACTGTTGGCGTTGTGTCTCGTGTGCATTTGATAGAACAGATGGTCCATAGAGGGCGCTAGGGCGCCGACCCCCCTTGAGCTACAAATAATAAAAAATAAAATAAATAATAATAATAATAAACTATACAAATTGGCAATATTTGTGTTTTTGAAACATGGAATCACCCAGTAATATGTGTAAAATATGATATCTGCGGTAAATATATGCTTTTCCTGCACGTCCTCTCTGCCTGTCTGCTCTTCCTCTCTGTGTGTGCACGTCTCAGCTGCTGGGGCGCTGGAGAAACTGCCCCAAAGAGGCGGGTCTATAAAGCAGTTTAGCCAATGATGCTTTAATGCTGACTAAAGATATAAATGAGTGACATACAATTTAGCCAATCAGCGTCCTCAAATAGATTCAGCTTGGGGCAGTTTTCGTTCTGCCCCAAGCTGCGCGTTCCCATTAGGACTAGTCTCTACAGGAGAGCACTGCTCCTCCAAGACCCGTTTGAGAGGAGAACTGAGAGGAGAAACTACTGAAAGAGCTGATCCCAGATCAGCCTGACCTCACAATCAGACAGCAGACTAGCGGGAAAGGGAAGCAGCACATGAAGCTTCTCTACTAGCTGTACACCAGACAGGTTTGGCTAGCTGGATGACGTCATGCTAATAACTTATTTAGCTTTTTAAAACAACGGGGACAGAACCAGCATGGACAGTTAGGGAGTGAGGGACATGAAGCACCTGTCTGAGAAATGGATATATAGTTATATATAAATAATTATATATATGTGTGTGTGTGTGTGTTTTATATTATAGTGAATATTATTGTATGATATATATATTATTATATTATACAGAATATTATATGATATATATATTATCCTTGCACTACTGTTCAGTTTGGTTAGTTTACCTAGTTGTTCATTTGATACCATTCTAATTCATTGTATATACTGTGCATTTTTATTTTTATTCTATTTTATCTTATTTTTTTATTTTTTTATTCTATTTTCAATTCAATATCTGCTCTGCTATTTTATTGTACTGTATATATTGTGCATTTCCATACTTCATATCTTATTCTACTCTGTAACTTGCTGCTGCTACAAACAAATTTCCCCCTGGGGATAAATAAAGTTTATATCTATCTGTCTATCTATCATTATTATATTATACAGAATATTATTATATGATATATATATTATATTATACTGAATTCCCTGTGAGGGTGACATTAATAAGATGTCCTGACGTGTTTGTCAAAGTGTTATTTACTGCTTTTTTTCATGTTGGAATAAAGGTTAAATATTTAACTGCAAAGTAGTAATACGTGTTTGATACCTTAATTTGTTTGCATTAAATCATTCTGGGATGTTTGCTGAAATTGATTGGATGTGGCACAGCCCTACCTAGAACATGTTCCACCAGCTCCACTGCATTTAAACCAGATGTTGAATCAGAAAACTAATCAAATATAAACTAGAGTTTATTCTGTGATCTGTCTTCACTGTTTACATGTTGAAAACAATCTCATCAGTCCGATCGGCTGCAGCGTCCAATCACATCACAGATGAACAATGAGGGGGCGTGTCGGCCGTTAAAACACTTCCTGGAAGTCTGTTCTCATGGCTCCTCCCTCCTCGATCCTCAGAGCTACATTAGAGCTTTGGGACGGCCGTCAATATGGCGGCGCAGAACACCGGCGCAGAACACCGGTTCGAGGAGCGAGGAAATGACAATTAAGAGACTTGAGAAGTACTGGTACCAGTACTCTTATTTGTCATTTGCTCGATTCCGGTTGAACCGGCTAACCGGAAGTTGAAGGTTCAACCGGTTTCAACTTCCGGTTCAAGCGAGGATCGCTTCCGGTCGAACCGACGGTGGACGGACCGGTGGCTGAACCGACGGCTGACGGACCTGGGGCCGGGCCCGCGGCTGTGGTGGCGGATTGCGGTACTGCAGGTGCAGCGGCTGGTGGTAAAGACAAAGAGGAGGAAGAGCAGAGCCAAGCGGAGGAGCAACAGGCTGATGTTCCAGAGAACAGCAGCTCTCAGACTGGACAACCTCAGCCAGCAGACCCCGTGGAGGAAGCAGCCTCCACCAGTGTGGACCCAGTGTGTTTAACAGTCAGCTGTCAGGTGGAGAGGACATGGAGTCTGTGAGTGGAACCCCCAGCAAAGATATAGATCTGTACTTACTGGAAAAAATAGACACTTTTCTTGATAAAACATTCAAAAAGAAATCTGTAAAAGTAAGCGATCACTTCTATGACATCCCGAAATTCATAAGATCAGTCAACTTTCATATGAAAGGGGTCGGCGTTGACGTTCTGGATGAGAAGAAGTGTTTCCGCCTTAAAATATATATATCACTGCTCTTAAAAAAACACAGAAAATAAAAATTGTTAAAAAGATTAAAAGATAACTGATCATGTACCTCACAGTGTTTGTCTCTCTGGAGGTTCTCTGAGTCTCAGACTGGTGTTGGTGTTTAGTTCGGGTTGAGGTTCTGTTTGGACCGATGACTGAAGTAAAAGGCTGATTGTTCATGTGTGAGATGTTGGTGTGTTTCTGTGGGTGGAGGAGTTGTTATGTATTTATTTGAATTGATGACGTGATCTGTGATCAATGAAAGGAATTTAAAAACCAAAACCTCTCCTCTCCTCTCATCTCTCCTCTCCTCTCCTCTTCCTGTAGTTCAGTCCTAGTGTCTCCTCTCCTCTCCTCTCCTCTCTCCTCTCCTCTCCTCTTCCTGTAGTTCAGTCCTAGTGTCTCCTCTCCTCTCCTCTCCTCTCCTCTCTCCTCTCCTCTCCTCTTCCTGTAGTTCAGTCCTAGTGTCTCCTCTCCTCCTCTCCTCTCCTCTTCCTGTAGTTCAGTCCTAGTGTCTCCTCTCCTCTCCTCTCTCCTCTCCTCTCCTCTTCCTGTAGTTCAGTCCTAGTGTCTCCTCTCCTCCTCTCCTCTCCTCTCCTCTTCCTGTAGTTCAGTCCTAGTGTCTCCTCTCCTCTCCTCTCCTCCTCTCCTCTCCTCTCCTCTCCTCTCCTCTCCTCTCTCCTCTCCTCTCCTCTTCCTGTAGTTCAGTCCTAGTGTCTCCTCTCCTCTCCTCTCCTCTCTCCTCTCCTCTCCTCTTCCTGTAGTTCAGTCCTAGTGTCTCCTCTCCTCTCCTCCTCTCCTCTCCTCTTCCTGTAGTTCAGTCCTAGTGTCTCCTCTCCTCTCCTCCTCTCCTCTCCTCTCCTCTTCCTGTAGTTCAGTCCTAGTGTCTCCTCTCCTCTCCTCTCCTCTCTCCTCTCCTCTTCCTGTAGTTCAGTCCTAGTGTCTCCTCTCCTCTCCTCCTCTCCTCTCCTCCTCTCCTCTCCTCTCCCTGTAGTTCATAGTGTCTCCTCTCTTCTTGTGACATGACTGTTGGTCTGAGATGAATCCATAATGACGTCATAGTTTCACACTTTAATGTTTTTAATCATGTTAAAGTGAACTCTTTATTTGTGGCACATTTTTTAAATGAGACTAAAATGTCTTTGATGAAATATCACTTTGTTTCGGTTTCTTTTTCTGACGAAAGCGTTACACATGATGTGTTCAAGGACCGTTTTCTGGCCTTGATAAACGGTGTAGTTTTGGCGATTGTCCAAAGGAAACGTGCTTTTCCACCCTGGCGGCCGGTTCTGGGGTATTCATGTAAGGATGTACCGTTAAGGTTCACACAGTTTCAGCACAAAACACCCTAAATAAACCCACCGTACACTACCGGTCCAGAACCAAGAGGCTGTTAGCAACTCACGTGTCACATAGCTGAGCATCTCACACCTAAAGAGAAGGAAGTGGTGTCAGTGAACACAAAGCTAAAAGGAAGAATGAATGGAAGCACAGTTCCAATAAAGAGCTTCCCATCCGGAAGAAAACACGGTCGTGAGACTCGGGATGAACGACGCCCCACAATCGGACCACATGTTCTGGTTGATTCCGGCTGCTGACACTGCCATCATTGGGCCATTATCTAAAACAACCCGGCCCAGCTTCGCCTCCACGTCCGGTTGCCGACTCGGCTGAGACTCCGGATGAATGACGCCCGATCCGGCAGCAGACAAAACAAAAAGACATTATAAAAGTTATTGCACATCATTGTTGACACCAATCGCTACAATGACTGTGGTGAATTTACATTAAAGAATGAACTGGATTCACCTTCTAGTTCTGCACCTCTGATGTGTGTGTGTGTGTGTGTGTGTGTGTGTGTGTGTGTGTGTGTGTGTGTGTGTGAGTGTGTGTGTGTGTGAGAGAATGAGAGATGGGGGAGAGAGAGAGAGAAGGAAATCTCCCCTCCAGGCCAGACCCACCACATTAGTTAGTAACCACACAGCATGTTGGCCAACACTAACAGCTGCAACGCCTCGGTGACTTTAATGCTCAGTTACACACCAGCGTCCAACCACCACGCCCAAAGCCAGAGCAACCCAAAATCCCCTCACTCCACCTCTCTCGCTCTGCATCTTGCATTCATTCTCAATCTGCACATGAGGCTCCAGGTAACGCAACACTAACAAGACCCACATGGATCACGGATGGATTGCTCGTTTTTTTTTTGAAGTTGCATTGTCGCTAACGGCGTCATCCACATCCATCCTGACCGGCTCTCCAAAGAGAGACGCAAACGCTTTTGCACGCTTCTCTTTTGGTGAAGTCAGTTATGTCATAACGTCGTCTCCAACATGTTGGGAGCTGAGCAAGAGCACATGTTCTGCATTAGCATCTGGGCTAGCTAGCGCTCCCAGTGGGAGGAAACCTGCGCTGTTTTCGAAGGTCCACATGGCCGTAGGACGTACAGGGGATCTGTTGTTACATTTTAATAATATACTTCCCGTATATGTGGCCGAGCTTTTATGATTAGTGTTATGTAACTAAAGAGATGATACACATGTAATCGGATGGTGATCACTGCAGCGTGAAGTGAGCACAGTGTAGCTCCAGGCTCGTTATTACTGTACATAAGATGCTGTCCTTATGTACAGATGCGGTTGCATAACGCTTACATCCTCCTCTCCCACCCTTGGGACGCTTCGCTGTCATTGTAAGACATTTCTCGGCACTCTGGGCCGATGTATTGACCAGAATCGATGGTGACAATCAAGTCAAACAGAAGAGGAATGTTAATCTCATGAGAGAAATACTACAATGACCAATCAGATAATCGGACTAATAGGGGGGGCAGGGAAGTGCTGCCCCGCATTAGCCCCTCGGTCTGAGCATGAACAAACGCACAACTGTTTGGAGACGTTACCATCAAAATCATATGCCTCCTCTGTTCCTCCTCTGGCTTGTTGTCATGTGGCTGCAGCCCAAGCAGAGCATGAAGCCAAGAACCAGGAACTCTACCTTGAACAGTATCTCTATGAATAATTCTCAGAAACAGGAATTATGAATATTCACTCTCGGCTACGTCACGCGATGTGTGTTGAGCTGCAGAACCACTGAAGCGCTAACGTCTTCCAAATGTGCCGTGACACACGGGAAGATGACATCATGGACGCATTAACCGTTTTTTGGAAAGTCCCTCTGTATTCTGGAGACCTGTGAGAGCAGCGATCACAACCTACAGCTGACCAGCCACACAGGCATGTTCCCACCGATCACGATCTGTGTGTGTGTGTTTTCATACGTGTGTGTGTGTGAATACCTACATATGTGTGTGTGTGTGTGTGTGTGTCTTCCCACCAAGCGGTCCCAGAGTCTGCAACAGGTGCAGCTGATTAACTAATCCCCCTCTCTCTCTAAGAGGAATTTTGCAAGAGGAAAAAACTCCTCTCCCGGTGGGAACATTTGCTTTTTCATCCATTTGGCTCCGGTCCAGGTGGAATAGAGAGATCTCAGCTGCTCTCTGGATCCACGCTCCTCATCCGTCAGCCTCCTCGACTCCGGGGCAACAAAGCTGGAGTCCAGTTGGTTTATGTGCAGCCGTCATTCTGAGGATATTACAGCGTTTCAATGAGCACTACAACGTATTCCAACAGCCAGTGATTTATGCTGCTTTAGTAGCAATACTAGTGCTTATATTTGCAGAGGGTTTGTGCAATAAAATAATCCAGAAATGACATTTGATTTTGAGATCCAGTGTTAATTTAGAGTGTTGCGATCACATTGCATGCTTAGATATTGTAAGAAGAACTATTTTGTCCAGGGCCGTTGCCTAAAGTCAGCTGATCAGGACGAAGTGAGAGGAATCTCTTTTAGATGCAGTGGAATGTAACGTTCATCCTGTTGTCATGCACAGAGCAGTGTTCCCGCAGCAGAAATCAATCAACAATGGATTCATTAAATGTGAAAATTCCTGCAGGATATCACACACAAAGAAAACAAAAGGTGAGGCGCTACAGATGGGAGTTAATGACTTAGCTGATAACCGTGGGCCTCGGAGTGAACAGACAAGCAGAGTGCACCAACATACAAACGACTGTCAGATGAACTACAGCACTGTCTTTCATCAACGGGGATGTGAGTCGGAGTGTTTTCCTCCTCCAGCTCCTCTTCTCTTCTTCTCTTGTCATAATAAGACCTCTCCTTGTTCCTTCCTCCCACTACTTCCTGCCCCTACTTCTTCCTCCCTGGTCCTTGTTACCTGAGTCCAGCTGTTGCTCGACAACATTCCCTCCATGAATGTTCTTGTGATTACAACGCTCCACGGTGATTAGCTTTAGCAACGCACACAAGGAAAGATAAAGTGTTCCTACTGGCAACATACCCAGTGTTGATATGTGCAAGAACCCCCATCCACTGATCCGCATCGGTTTGGCTGAGTCAGTATCAGCTGTTTCTTGTTGTAAGTGCCACATATAGGAAAGCGTGTCGTCGGCATATTGTTGTCAGTCCAAAAGTAAAACCTTGATATGCTTGATGCATAACAGCAACAAACTTTTTGGGCTCAGTACCAAGTTAAATAAGAGCAGGCTGCAGCTTTATTGATTCATGATTCAAGATGAAAACCGACCCAATCATGTTCCCATCACGTCATAACTCAAACAATGTGTTCTTTGTCTTGCGGTTGTTTTTATACTACATTACATTTCTTATTAGATATGTTCGTCTGTATTTCCTGCCCAGGGACGACGTTTGTAAATTAGCTTATAGCTAACTGTGGTACGGCTAAGAAGCTGTGGACTGTCCCTGTCAAATAAATCAAATACATAGATAAACACACACGATGGCAGAGATTAAAGGTAGTTTTACAGATGCATTAACAGACAGACACGACCCTGACATATGTAGCGTTCAAGCTCTCGTGAAACAGTAACTTGTGTTGGGAATGGTCCTAGAGTCCTCTTAAGCTTGTGGAAAACAAGGTGCTCAGAATTAGTAGCTACACCAGTTATTTCAATGTGTCGGAGATATATTCCATGAACATTTGGGTAAATATGAGCATTGGATCGGACAGAGATCGATGGTAAAGGAATCAGTTTGGCTAATTTAAAAAAGGTACCATGCACTGCAAAAGTGATCAAACGAGCTGATTTAGGCGGTTTATCTTACTACGAACAAGTATATTAACCAGTGGCGGCTGGTCCATAGAGGGCGCTAGGGCGCCGCCCCCCCTAGAGCTACAAAAAATAAAAATAAAAATAAAAATAAAAATAAAATTTAAAATAAAAATAAACTATACAAATTGTCAATATTTGTGTTTTGGAAACATGGAATCACCCAGTAATATGTGTAAAATATGATATCTGCGGTAAATATATGCTTTTCCTGCTTGTCCTCTCTGCCTGTCTGCTCTTCCTCTCTGTGTGTGCACGTCTCAGCTGCTGGGGCGCTGGAAAAACTGCCCCAAAGAGGCGGGTCTATAAAGCGGTTTAGCCAATGCTGAGTAAAGATATAAATGAGTGACATACAATTCAGCCAATCAGCGTCCTCAAATAGATTCAGCTTGGGGCAGTTTTTTTCCTGCCCCAAGCTGCGCGTTCTCGTCAGGAGAAGTCTCTACAGGAGAGCGCCAGTGTGAGCACTACTCCTCCAAGACCCGTTTGAGAGGAGAACTGAGAGGAGAAACTACTGAAAGAGCTGATCCCAGATCAGCCTGACCTCACAATCAGACAGCAGACTAGCAGGAAAGAGAAGCAGTACATGAAGCTTCTCTACTAGCTGTACACCAGACAGGTTTGACTAGCTGGATGACGTCATGATAATAACTTATTTATCTTTTTAAAACAACGGGGACAGAACCAGCATGGACAGTTAGGGAGTGAGGGACATGAAGCACCTGTCTGAGAAATGGATATATGGATATATAGTTATATATATATATATATATATTATTATATATATATATATATATATATATATATATATATATATGTGTGTGTGTGTGTGTGTGTGTGTGTGTTTTATATTATAGTGAATATTATTATATGACATATATATTATTATATTATACAGAATATTATATGATATATATATTATTATATTATACAGAATATTATATGATATATATATATATTATTATATTATACAGAATATTATTATATGATATATATATTATATTATACTGAACTCCCTGTGAGGGTGACTAAAATAAGATGTCCTGACGTGTTTGTGAAAGTGTTATTTACTGCTTTTTTTCGTGTTGGAATAAATGTTAAATATTTAACTGCAAAGTAGTAATGCGCGTTTGATACCTTAATTTGTTTGCATTAAATCATTCTGGGATGTTTGCTGAAATTGATTGGATGTGCCACAGCCCTACCAAGAACATTTTCCACCAGCCGCCACTGATATTAACGCTTGCTTGCTAAAAAGCGATGCTGAACCAGTGAATTCAGTTCAGTGAATTTAAAAGAAGAAGCGTAAATTATGCAAAAGAAGCACCAGATAAAGTCTCAGTCATTCAAATATCTTATCAAATCAAATCAAGTGGATTTGCGGTGTGGTGAAAGACCTTACACTCATCCAGTTTATTTATTGTTTGAACTTGTGTGACCAAGTTAGCTGTCATGAGACAACATGATCTCACAGAAAGAAGTGAACGTGGAGGTTGTGCCTAACCACAGACAACTATTCAGGTTCAGGCCACAGAACTCCTTTGATAGGAAACAAAAGATCATGGTTTGGGTTCAAATAACTCAATGTTGACTCACACAAGACACAAACACCGGAGTCCTGGGTGAAAGTCCTGTGTTTGACCTCAAGAAGTCATTTCACATCATGTTTGTGTGATCGGGTTGTCACGAGCGTCTAGTTCCAGCTGCGACTCCATGTGAACGGTTGGTGTATAGTTAGTTATACACAGTTAGTTATATACAGTTATACACTGGTTGGTGTATAGTTAGCAGACAGCTGAGGTCACAGTCCTCCCCGTTTCCATCCTGACATGTGAGAGAGATCCTGAGCTACTCGCCTCTTTCACAACATTTCCTCCAAACAGGTATTTGTTGTCAGTGAGGTGTACTGACGGATCTTGTCATGAGGTTTTAGCTCCGAGTGGTTTTTTTGGGTCTCACCAGTGTTTCCACCTTTCAGCAGAACTCACACAACTGCTCAGATGAGTGATGAAATGATCTGTAAGTCCACATGGATGCCTGTAAAGCTAAAGACACACGTGGCATTGTTACGACCAGTGTCTCTGTCTCTACCTGTTGCAAAGACGACACTGTTTCTGTCTCATGTTGGCATGAAGCTTCTAGTCAAAGCACGAAGATGTTTTGTCCACTAAACAAGCATTGTGTGACCTATTTGCCTGAATCAGTGTCACCTTTCCAATGTTTTTGTAAAGGAAAAATGTTGTCAAATATGAAAACAGGAGGATGTATTGTATGTAAAAACCATCCTTCAATCATTCATCTGCTTTTGTGCTTGAATGACAAAGAGTAGCTTGGCTTTCTCTCGCCGGACACATGTTACAAATATTAAGTGAGAGAACTCTGATTGTTTTCCATATCTTAAGTTAACTTCTTTTCCATCACTGAGAGAGATTTTGACTTGGATGCCAGGATCAACATAACCCACTTTATTTACTAATTTAACTGCCTGTCAATCAAACAGATGAATCTTCTAAGGCCAAGGAATGATTGTTTCAATAGCTGTGTTTCCATTCACGTATTTGTTCTACATCAACATCTTTTACACTTGCTTAAGGTGTTTGTTTTCTGCTGTCGGTCTTCTCTGATACTCCCGTAACGATCCGTACATGCTGCTTTAACTGGTCCGGTGCATGAATGCAACTCTGAACAGAGAAGAGAAAGAAGAGCTTTAAAGAAACCTTTCACACATTACACACCTAGAAGTCTGTTATTAACTCCTAAAGCTTTCAGTGCTGGTCTTATCTGTTTCATGGTCATTACACTAGTGATCTAGTGATACTGAAAGGTCATCAATGTATTCGTGACCTCTGAGGTCAGCAGGTGATGTTATCTGACGTTAGATGACTTTACGACGGCAATTCGAGGAAGAACAAGACCCTAAACCGAAGGGTTAGTGGTCAGAGGACAGGACGTGAGTAACAAAAACATTAACAAACACTAGATTCTGACAGCTGATAACAGCAGTACACCTTTTGAATCAGCTCAATTGTTTTGTTCTTGTTCTTGACATCGATACTACTACTACTCTTACTCGTGAACCTCTACATCGACTCCAGATGAGAAAATCAGTCATTTCAAGGGTAATAAATACTGCTGACGGACATCAACCCACGTCCCGGCTAGATGTGCCAAAGAAGATGAGAAAACACTCAGTGATGCATTAAACATTTGAAGGAGACGCCCACATGAACCTGCAGCATCACCTTGTGATCGATGGCAGGTTTGAAGCTGTTTATTGCCGACCTCTGCAGATCGGTTCAGTGGTCGTGACCTGAACTCGGTTCTTCTTCTGTTTGTTCTAAACTAACCGGAGGAAACGTAAGTCACACGAACGTGTTGTGAACGTCCAGGAAGTCGGGTCATTAATGTGTGAAAGCAATCACCGATAGATATCAAGTCAAAAGAAAAGGCATGAGATATCAGCACTGCATCACATAATGTCGTCTGTGTCAACCTGTGTTTCCTGTTGAGAAAAAACCTAGAAAATCATGGGTTCAACAGATGCACCATAAAAACCTGTTCCAAAAGAAATGTGTGCTGGATCCACTAGCACCTTCTGTCTAAAGGAGGAATCAGGAGAGGCTGTGTAGGGTTAGGGAAGTCAAATATACAGAGAGACAAGCAGAGTGCCAAGAACAGAGCTGGACGGATGTACGCTGAGATAATAGATGGATGGATGGATGGATGGATGGAGGGAGGGAGGGATAGATAATAGATGGATGGATGGAGGGAGAGATGGACAGATGATAGGTTGGTGGTCTGGTCTTTCTCCAAAGGCTGTCCTTTATTATACAATCTGCACATTTCAAATGAGGACCCTAACATCCAGGGAGAGATCTCATCACCGTCGTTGGATGATGAGATCTCAGAGGACCAGCTGAGGCCTGGAGGATGGTTAGTGAAATGAGAGTGCTTCTGGTACCGGGAGAGAAAGAGAAGACGCACAGAGAGGTAATATATTCATGCAAAACAACAGGCAGCCTAACAAAGTGCTCACCATCGTGAACTGAAATCACGGGTCAAATGAGATCTACGTCTACTGATCTCCATCAATCAAACTCTGGTTATTAGCTGATTGAACACATAATTAGCTTTGTAATAATTCAATTGGATTTAAGCCGTAAAATGATATTTGCAACAAAAGTAAGCTTCAAAAAGAGGCCTGCCAGCAGAGGATTACAGATGAGATCGTCTGCAGCCTCGTAAATCCTAATCAGCTCAATGAGAATCAGTGCAGGTTGGGCCGCCAGATTAACCCCATACTGACACAGACTCACACCATCGAGTGTTCAGAGACTTCTAATCTACTTCCATCATTTCCACCGGTCACTAAAAGGTGCTTTTTAGTTTGCAACATAGTCATCATGAGATCTGCAGTCCAGATATAAACACATATATATAATACCACGCTGTAAATCAAGTCTTATCCTGCTTGTAATAATAGACAGCAGAGGTTTTGGTCATGGAACTTGTGTACTTCAGTAGTTATTTCAACCCAAACGAGGAACTTCTCCTCAACCTAACTAAGTACTTTTATTACCTAAACCTCACTGAGTTTACTGTGTGTGTGTGTGTGTGTGTGTCTGTGTGTGTGTGTCTTCATTATCAGCATTGTGTAGAGAACATCTTACGAGGTTATTCCTCATTTTTCGTGCGTTTTCCTACGAAAGTCCAGCAACACGAGTCAATTTCCGTTTGTTTCATGAAACTAAAAGAACTCAAAACTCACCTTTTTAAATCTGCTGTAGTGATGATATTATTATGTCATGTTATCGTTTTATGTTTACTGCTATTATGTCATTTATTTACTTTGCTTATTTTTATATTGCTTTTACTGTTTGTGTTTTTACCTTGTAAAGTACCTTTGAGTACCTTTTAAAGCTCAAAATGAATGTATTATTATTATTATTATTATCATTATTATTATAACAACAGAAGTCAGATGACAGAAGAGCTGCAGGCCTCTTATGAAACATGTTTACGGCCTAAATCCATGAAATATTACAGATATTTACTCATATTTGTGTTCAGTGTTACAGTAACACTGAACACCGTTAACGCGTCGTTGTTTCCTCACTTTAAAGTCAACACGACCTCAAAGTCTGAACGACAGAAGCACAAACAGACAGTTTGCAGTGAAATGATTTTAGTCTCTCACAGCTGAAGTGAAACAACAAGAAACACAATCATCCAGGAGGAAGAGGAGGGGCCGTTAACGAGGAAGAGGAGGGGCCGTTAACGAGGAAGAGGAGGGTTCTGGGTACAGCTGCACTGTGGACTGGGAGTCCAGCTGTTGTCCTTTACATTATTTACCTCTCAGCATGTGAACACACACGGTCCCTGAGGATGAAGAGACATCTGACCCTGAGCTGACTCTTCCTCCTCCTCCTCCTCCTCCTCCTCAGAGCTGTAACAGGTGGATCCCTGTCAGGTGACCACATGCTGCCTCCTCGTGGTCTCTCTGGACATGGACTCTAGATCAGCAGCTTAGGTCGCGTCTCCATCTAGAGGCGAAGCGCGTCTCTCACGTTCCATCAAACACCTCAAATCAACCAGGACTCTTGTGGTTTCATATTTTAGTGTGAAAGATGTGAAGTTAGAGATGAAAACACATAAATAAATTGATGTATTTATATATAAACACTAAATTCTAATGCTTTTCTTTAGCTGTGTGTTTGTTGTTTCCTCTCTGAGCCACTAGAGGGCGCTGTGGTGCAGCACACTGACTCACAGTCACAGTAGATTCCTTCATTTCTTTGACCTCATAGACTCAGAGAAAGATGTTATCTGACTGAGACCACTGAGATCTGATGCATCTTATTTAAACTGCTGTCACTTCATGAAGGTGATGTTCAGAGACATAACATCTGTCAGACGCCCTGAAAAAGAGAGAAAACCTCTAATGCAGCTTTCTGCACCTCTTCTCTCTTTGTTTTTGTTTTTGGTTCCAGTAATCGTTCTCTCGCTCTGTGTGTGTGTGTGTGTGTGTGTGTGTGTGTGTGTGTGTGTGTGTGTGTGTGTGTGTGTGTGTGTGTGTGTGTGAAGATGTTTTGAAGAATTTGCATAAACTTATTTCATCACCTTGAACAGATTGAATTTGAAAAGGACACCACGCTCCTTTCTCTGGCCGGCCACAGTGTCCCATGATTATATTTTGTTTGTTTCAAGATGTAAGAAAAAAAATTAAAATAATGAGTCCGTTAAAGGAACAACTCCAAAAACAGATACAACTGTTGGCTTTGTGTCTCAGGTTTAAAGGGCAGTCAGCTCAAACATACATGTCCTCAGAGCTGCAGGCCTGAGTGTGTGTGTGTGTGTGTATGCATTGTGTTATGTAATAAAGAAAACAAGAGTTAGACAGAGAATGAAGGTGGAAAACAACCAGACCAAAGCGTGTGTGTGTGTGTGTGTGTGTGTGAAGGGGTGATGAGAGGAGGTTGCATAACCCGTCGAGGACAAAGAACATGTGGTTTCCATGTAAATAAGAACGTGCTGCTGCAGACTGAGACCATTAATTCATTTACTGCCCACAACAACTGAGTGTGTGTGTGTGTGTGTGTGTGTGTGTGTGTGTGTGTGTGTGTGTGTGTGTGTGTGTGTGTGTGTGTGTGTGTGTGTGTGTGTGTGTGTGTGTGTGTGTGTGTGTCCTCCTCCTCCTCCTCCTCCTCCTCCTCCTCCTCCTCTGGGTGCAGTTGTAACGACACTGTGAGTTAGTCGTAACAAATATGAAATTATGAAGATTAATGAGCAGAAATTGGAATGGCTGTTTAATTGTTTACTTTTTGTCTCAATAGTCTGGAAATAAAAGGCAAGATGGATGATTTCATTCATTAATTGTTGTTGGTGATTTATGAATGTTGTTGTAGATCATTTTTCTTTCTTTGTTGTTTGAAAAAGTGTCCGCAGCACTCTGGTCCTATAGCCGTCATTAACTTATGCAATAATTAAACATGTTATTGATTCTTTTGACCTGATATGTATCCAGTTACGATGTGTAGAATCTTCCTTGTGGAGTTCGCTCAGTCATTGTAGACGTTTAAAGTTACTATTATAACATCGGACTCTGTGATATGGTCGAGCCTCAGCGGGTACAGTTCCTGGAAAACTGAGCAAACCCGATGAAGACCGTGTAACACGATCAAAAGCTCCAGAACAAGCAAGTGAATGGACCTTGAGTGGAGAGTTTAGATCCTGGTCACCAAGCGCTGCTTTAATAAAATAACATGAATCATAAAACAAACTCTTTCAAAACAATAGAAAGACGATCACAAAGTGACCTTCCCAAAGGTTTGATCCCGTCTATTCATCTGCATCCATCGGTGCAGAGCTAATCCAAAGTGTTGCTTACATTTCTATCTGTAAATCCAATTTAAGAGGATTTCTCGGCACTGAAAAGTCTCCCCCGACTCCCCCGACTCCCCCTTTGTTGTTAGAGAAGTGCAGCTTAACAGAAACTGTTCCAGTCTGATCTGTATTAAGCGGTATTTAAAGGTTTTCATCCACACACTTCTTTGCTGTTGTTGGACGTGAACAGAGAGTCTGCAGGCGATAGAGAATTAGTAAAGAGCTGATGGAGCTCAGTGAATTTAAAAAAAGATCCAATCAAAGAGGAAAAACATTAAAAACATGAATAAACCTCAAGAGAAGGAGCAGATTTCTGGTGAACCTCCAGACAGTTAAAACACACCTGGGGGTCAATTTAAAGTAAAATCTCATAAAAGATTACCAGAGCTTGTAAAATGCATCACCCACCTCCGGCCAAGAAAAGAACGAGTGTGAAGAACAATTGAAGATTTAATAACTCATGTTTGGTAACTTTATTGTTTGTTTTTTTGCAAATATGCTCAACAAAGGTTTATGAAGACTGTGAAACAATCTGCTGACAGATTCACAGCGTTAACATGCACAACACAAGTCCACGTGTCCACAAGAGACAGCGCAGATAAACACCAGACGGGATCTGATAGGAGACAAAAGAGTGCAAAGGGCGACAGAACAGTGGACCTGTACAGTGTCTCTAAAACATGAAGTCTATAAAACACTGGCTGCTCTAATTTACATTGTGCATGAACATGAACAAATTAATTCATAATAGAACATCTATTAAAGCACATAAGTACAGAAGCATATTGCTGCCACCATTACAAAACAAATTTGATTATTTTTTTAGTTTTAGATCCTGGTTTTATTATTATTATGACATCACTTTCTGCATCTTTTTTTACAAGAACGTTTTTGCACTAAAACATCGTTTCCTACATTTTGTTTATTCAAAAACCTTTTTGTTATACCACAAAGTCAACACGTCTCATTAAAACTAAAAAGTTTCTCATTAACATATTATAAGTTTCGTATATCTTACGCAACGGTTCTCATTTTTTGTGTTGTCCTACTTAAGTCAGCATTGTGTCTATTTCTGCTTCTTACATGCAAACAGGTTTTTCAAAATAAACTTTTGTTTTCAAAGGAAAGAACTTAGGTTGAGGCAACAAAACTACTTGGTTAAGTTGAGACAACTAAACTACTTGGTTAAGTTGAGACAACTAAACTACTTGGTTAAGTTGAGACAACTAAACTACTTGGTTAAGTTGAGACAACTAAACTACTTAGTTAAGTTGAGACAACTAAACTACTTGGTTAAGTTGAGACAACTAAACTACTTGGTTAAGTTGAGACAACTAAACTACTTGGGTTTAGAAATAGATTGTCGTTTGGCCTAAAATAACTACAGAAGTACGCAAAGTTACATGACAAATAAATCTACGTTGACTTCCTGTTTCACACGGGGAACAAACTGCGGTCTCCTGGAGGAAAGTCCGTATTTTGTTTGACCCATTCACATACAAGAACTGGTCTTTACAGACAAATTGATTTCGTGGGATATGTACGGATTACAGTTTAGCTACGTATGCTGGATCAGAACAGCCTGATTATTATAAGAGATACTGTAGCCTCATACAACATAATTGATATAGACATGTGAACTGTTTTCACATTATTTTAAAACCCCTAATTCAAAATCTTATTTTTGTCATAACGTAGAAGTTTTTAGAGAGATTACAGTTTGGAAAAATGACTTCAGAAGAAAGCGTTGGTAAGTTGATGGCTTTGGGCGAAACCCTTTCTAGATAAAATGATATTTAGAACAAATGATTTTTGTACCGGTGGCAGCCATATGCAGCAGATTAGAGAAGGAATATGTGCTGAGTCATTTCTCTGTTTCACATGACAACATGCATGGAACTCCTTCATCAGCATAAGCAAAGCAAAAGAAAATCTCTTCACAACAAATAACAGTAACAGCTTCAACATTCATCACAACAATGATGAACACAATATAAAGAAACGGTTCCACTACAGCTGGGTGCTGATGTTCTACTAAGGCGGCTTCATTTCTGCAGACCAAACGTCATCGAGTCAGCTATTAATTAAGGCAAAATCCAGTAACAAGCACTTCATTAACGAAACGTCATTAATTAGTAAATCGAGCAAATAAATAGGTTATTAAATAGGCTGAATCACAAGTTAACACAATGGAAATAGAAAAAAAAAAAACACTTTAAGATGAGACCGCTAAACCAGGACGTGAGTGCAAAACACTGGAATGACAGAAACATTAACTTCTTTTTTCTTTTACTTTACAAGTTGGAATGTAACTTTTGTAACATCAGAATCACACATAACTCAACTGAATATGCAGATTCAGTCACAGGAGATATATTTAATGCATTTTAAGTGAGAAAAGAAACTGCATATCTTAATCTCAATACAACTCATGTGGACTCCATTCTCCTAAAAATAAAATGCAAAGGTCACATAACAATTTCTCCAAATTGAAATCACAATATTTTGGAACTTTAAAGGTGCCGAATTCCAAATTAATCTCAACATGACGACTGCTGAGCCGGCGGCTAGAAGCTAACGGTGCCAACAACAGCTAACAGCGCAGACAGAGCTAACAGTGCTACGTTTCGGAGACGGAGAGCGACTACATTCTCTGCTCAGGTAGACGTTAATCCTCAATATCTTTACATAGATAATAGTTGTTTGCTGCCATGTTATTGTGCACAATTTCGAATTTAGCACATTTAAAATGTTGATAAACTCTGATTTACATAACAAACAAAAACAAACTACGCTGCGTTTTAAGACAGTCTGTGTTAAGACGTTACGGTTACACTGTGATTAAGATAGGAAGGATCGTCTGTGTTGTAACAGACTGCGGAACAGTTTTATATTCATTGTCTTTATCAGACTGGGAAAGAAGTGCTGACTGTTGTGTTTCCACCATGAAGGCAGATTTACAAAGTGCAAAAAAACAACATGTTTTAAATTAAATGACTGTAGACTTTGTGGGGGATCCACTAAAAAACTCTTCAGAGGATTGAATATATATATATATGTATATATACGCATCAGAATCTGTCTAATTCAGCTCATCAGCGGTGGACGGGGACGTTGCTTTTAACAAATAAATGTATCCAAATTCTTAAATGCTGCGATCACCACAAATGAAATGATATTGCATTTGGCTGGAGGCAGGAATTTGGACTGGATATTATGAACAGATACGACTAAAAGTGAGTGAAACTCCAGCAGTTCACTGTTTACGTTACTGATCCTTCATATACATGTTTACGTGGAGCCCAGTTCTTTAAGGCGTTAACTGCACGAATAATTCTGCACGAATAATTCTCCACGGGACCCGTTAAAGCATCCGTCACCACGCTACAACACAGTATGTTCTTTTCCTACACCGAGACATTTACAGGTTTAATAAAAAAAAAGAAATCAGTGCCAGATACATGCAATCCCTCAGGAAGGCTCAGATTTAGGAAGGGCAGCTCACATTATGTCAGATTTACATGTGTGGCTCCATACAGAGCGAGTGGGATACTGAAGAATGGCTCTACAGAGAATACAGACGCTGAAGCTGAATCCCAACATTTTGAGATTGAAGGTAAAGCTTCTCCAGACAGGTGTGGGGTGTGCGAGAGGGGATGAGGGCCGACCATCTGAAGTGAGTTTGGTGAAAGCCGGAGAGTTTAGCGAGCTGAAAGAGAGGTCCTGGTGTGGAGATCTTTGAGGGCTTTTGCCACATGTTTAGATCTAAACCGGCCACGTCTTCTAGGATCAAACACAAACCAGGTGCTCTTGTGTAATCAAAGCTGCTTCTACACATAATTACAGACAGGCCTCACCTGAAACACTCACACTCTCATCGCAGAACATTAGTGGAACAGGTAGCAACTGAATGGTGGAAAGTAAAGATGGAGGTTTTGTCTCCTCACGCCAGCAGCTTCTCTGGGTTCCTGGAGAGGGTTCGCAACAGGCTCCTCTGGAAGTCCTCTTCGGGTATTTCAGGAACCAGGAACTCCAACAGAAGGTCAAATATGCAGTAGACCAGATGTCTGAGGGAATGACACAGATTAACCATCACAGTGTAAATAAAGTTTAACGTTAACATCACAGTGTAAATAAAGTTTAACGTTAACCATCAGAGTGTAAATAAAGTTTTAACGTTAACCATCAGAGTGTAAATAAAGTTTTAACGTTAACCATCACAGTGTAAATAAAGTTTTAACGTTAACCATCAGAGTGTAAATAAAGTTTAACGTTAACCATCAGAGTGTAAATAAAGTTTTAACGTTAACCATCAGTGTAAATAAAGTTTAACGTTAACCATCAGAGTGTAAATAAAGTGTTAACGTTAACCATCAGAGTGTAAATAAAGTTTTAACGTTAACCATCAGAGTGTAAATAAAGTTTTAACGTTAACCATCACAGTGTAAATAAAGTTGTACTGACTCAGTAGAACATGTGTTTCTAGTCTCTGATCTCTGATAATGTTTCATTGTAAACAACCAATCAGTGTTTAAACCAACAGGAGGAGAGCTAGTAACGTTAGCAGCACCGCTAACGGCTAACCAACGGAGGTTCACTTCAGGTACATTATGATGCCTTCAGGCTCTGCTCAGTGAACATGAGTACTGGCTGAAGGTACATTATAACATTATCATGATGTGTTCACATGTCATCTGTAAAATGTAGTTTTGGTGATGAACTTGAATAAATCCAGTAGTTTGAAGGAGATGTTTTCACGTGAATATAAAATAGATATTAGAGATGAATTATGATGTTTGACTTCTAACACGAGCTCTAAGAACATTATTATACATCATTAATAATAATAATGAAGAGATTTATTCATTAATGATCTCTTTATTTCCTTATTATTTCAATTGTGTGTTTTTATGCAGAAAGAAAACACTATAAATGACTATAACAAAGTAAAAGGTAACATTTAGTATTTTTGATGGTTTACTGACTTCAGAGCGTTGAAATGATTTGTGTGACGGTAGATCCTTGTAGACCAGCTGATATAATCAAACAACAAAAGGATCTATATCTGTTAGTATGGATCATCAGTGATCGGTGGAGAAACCTCTACTAGTGACTTAATGAGGCTGGGTGAGGACATGATGACATAGCTGGTGTGCTTTGGATATCCAGGACAGGACTTCCTCTTCCAACTAAACTATTCAACTCTAACTCACTGGACATAATTCTTTAAGGCTCACACTTTGCTGGCAAAATTCTGTAACCTTTTAATCAAATCCAAAATGTAAATTCTCTAACAAAACTTAATGTGGAAGAAGTGAAAGGTTTGGAATTGTTTGGGTTGGTTCAGTGGATCCTGATGTCTGTCTGGGACTCTGTTTGTTTCTACATCTGTAAAACCTTTTCATAGCTCTCCAGCTGTTTACTCAACGGTCTGTTTCGTGATGAAATGTGTTCAAGATGTATGATTTCCAGGTGAGCTTCTCTCTGCTTGTTAACAAAAGCCAGCACGTCCAAACAGCAGACCATGTGGCGAGTATACAAAGCGTGCCGGTCAGATCCAAGAGGATCATCGGGTCAATGACCTGTGAGCTGAGTGAATGGCGTGGCGTCATTATCGTTGCTGGTTGTACCATTTCCAGCAGAAACCTTTGAGCCTCTGAACCCCAAAACCCGCCGGCAGGATTGAAACATTCACCAAAACTACACCGTTTATCACAGCCAGAAGCTGTAGAAACGCCATTATCGTCGGTTCTTGAACACATCATGTCTCATTATAAATCTCTCCTCTAATAAAGAGTTCACTTTAACATGATGGTGTTAAACATTAAACTGTGAAACTATGACGTCATGATGGATTCATCTCAGACCAACAGTCATGTGACAAGAAGAGAGGAGACACTATGAACTACAGGAAGAGGAGAGGAGAGGAGACACTAGGACTGAACTACAGGAAGAGGAGAGGAGAGGAGAGGAGAGGAGAGGAGAGGAGAGGAGAGGAGAGGAGAGGAGAGAGGAGGGGAGAGGAGAGGAGAGGAGAGGAGAGGAGAGAGGAGACACTAGGACTGAACTACAGGAAGTGAACAGAGAGAGGAGAGGAGAGGACAGGAGAGGAGGAGAGAGGAGAGGAGAGGAGAGGAGAGGAGAGGAGAGAGGAGACACTAGGACTGAACTACAGGAAGTGAACAGAGAGAGGAGAGGAGAGGACAGGAGAGGAGGAGAGAGGAGAGGAGAGGAGAGGAGAGGAGAGGAGAGGAGAGGAGAGAAGAGGAGAGAGGAGAGGAGAGAGGAGACACTAGGACTGAACTACAGGAAGTGAACGGAGAGACGGAGAGGACGAGGAGAGGACCGGAGGAGAGCGACGCTGCGGCGTCGCTTCGTCTGCCTGCGTCGTGGCGCGGCGTCTGCGCTCAGGAGAGGAGAGGCGAGAGCTCAGAGCCACCTGACTATTCCTCCGTCGATCTGGCGCGGCAACAGAGAGAGAGGAGAGGGACAGGAGAGGAGAGAGGAGAGGAGAGAGAGGAGACGGACGAGACAGGAGGAGAGGAGAGAGGAGAGGAGAGGACCTAGCCCTCCAGGCAGCTGCCGGAGCGAGCTGAGCTCTGGAGCGCTCACCGCTCCTTGCTTCGCTCTGTCGCGTTGCTTCTTGTGCGTCGCTCGGCGCTGTCGCCCCCAGTGACCGGAGAGAGGAGAGGAGAGGACGCGAGGAGGAGAGGAGAGAGGAGGAGAGGAGAGGTCTTAGCTTCCTCGTTCATCTGGTGAATAGTTTACCTATCTCTATAGCAGGTAAGACTCAATTTAACTTTTCCAACATTGGAACCCATGTTCGGATATGTAGATTTCAGTGTTTTTTGTAAAATAAATGAGTAAATCAATTCAACTTGCCCTTTTTTGTTTTTCATGATTGATGTCATCATAACTGTGTTATTCTGCACTAAAGACATGTTCTAGTCTTCTAGTCATGATGGTTCTGTTTCCATAGAGGAGCAGGACTTTGTGGTTCAGAGGGTTAACTGTAAAGAGTTTGCAGAGAATGGGCTGATAAGCAAAAACACAGTGGAGAAGAGAGGCCGGGTCAGAACGGACACGCTTCTTCATCAGCAGAGGAAGTAACTCTCCAACTGAACTCCTCACTGCATACAAAGACTGTGCCAGATTTTAATTTCTGCCAGCAATGAACAACAGAATGAGGCTGCAGCAATCAACAAACTGGAACACTAAAGAGTGGAAGTCATCACATGATTCTGCAACTGATGGTGACGCTTGATAAAAGGTCAGAGGATCACCAGTTATTACAAGTGGGTTCAGTTTGAGAGAATGTTTTGCACCAAATGTGATGACAATCTATCCAATAGTTGTGACCTTTATCAAAAATACTTACATCTATAAGCCACTGAGGGACAAACGGGACTGCACTGTATGCACTTCCTACTACATAGTTTTGCAGATATTTGGTCATAAACCAAAGTAACGAACAAACTATAATTTTCACCTGATGATGGCGCTCAATGGAAGTTCAGAGGATGTCCAAAGTTCAAGTCAATTAGATCCAATAGTTGTTGAGATATTTCAGTCTGGACCAAAGTTGTAAAACCGACCGACAGACTGCCTATTTTCAGAAACTGTGCTTTGGGAAATCATGCTTTGGGTTACACCTTAATAAGCCAGTTTGGAGAATCTTCATCGAGTGTATAGTGTGTGTGTGTTCACCTGTTAATGGAGGGGTCTTGAAGAGAGTCCAGTGCAGTCTGCCAACAGAGTTTGTACTTGTCTGAGCCCAACAGGTCTGAGATCAGATCTGGAGATACAGAATTATAAAACAATGTGTAACCAGCTGTTTGCCGTGTTTTCCTACCCCTCTGCCATAACTGTAACTTGAGGCATTCATTTTATTGCTAGAATTATTTACACAAGGCAGGCGGCAACCTCCGGTTCTGAAGAGTGAAGTCAAAGCTTCATGTGTTAAAGCTGCATTCTCTCTAGTGTCCACCAGGGGGCGACTCCTCTGGTTCTATAGAAGTCTATGAGAAAATGACTCTACTTCTCTCTTGATTTATTACCTCAGTAAACATTGTAAACATGAGTTTATGGTCTCAATCTCTAGTTTCAAGTCTTCTTCAATACAGCATGATGTTCATTTAGTACATTATGGTCCATTTAGAGTCAAACAGACCATAAAGCAGGGGATGCTTTAGGGCGGGGCTACACAGTGATTGACAGGTCGCTACCAGGGCGTTGTCTGGTCTGGGAGTTCACAGAACTTCATTATAACCTTTTTGGTCGCCTAAAAATGTCTTATTCTGGGTTCAATTGGACTTAACTCCACCCTCTCGTGCCACGTCTGGTTAAAAAAAGATGGCGCCGGCTAAAATACCGAATTCAAGGCTTCAAAACATCAGTCGCACACAAACCAATGGGTGACGTCACAACGACTGCGTCCACTTCTTCTAAAAGTCTATGAAACTAGGGCCCAAGTTTTGAGGCTCATAATGATATTAGAGAGCACGAAATCCGATAACAATATATATTGTCTGCGTGTTTGTGCACGTACCTGGTAGGAGTCTCATCAGACAGTGCAAGGCTTGTTGCCGGGTACCGTCCTTCTGCTGCCGGCTGCGTTCCAGTTGAGGTGCCGTTGGCAGAGCTCCTCCTGGCCACACAGACTCTTGGATGACCTGCAGGTACACCACCCAGTACGAAGTGCATGTCAGGTTGGCCACGCCCACATCCAGCCACCTGAAAGGTACCAACACACAACAGTGGTTTCAAGTTAGCACAGTTGACATTGTACTGATTGTTGATTTTTAGAAAAAATAAATGGAGGGAAAGACACACCCCTGGAGCTGAGGTGGAGCAAGTTTTAAGATCCTGGGAATTAGCATTACAAACAACCTGACATGGTCCTCACACAACTACATCCTGGTGAAGAAAGCTCATAAACGGCTTTATTTCTTAAGGAAACTAGAAGAAGGCTAAATTCACGTGCCAAGTTCTTGTTAACTTTTAACATAGAAGCAATAGAAAGCATCCTGACTACAAACATCACAAACTGTCATGAGATGTTCACGGTCCAGGACAGGAGGGCTCTACAGCGGGTGATTAAAACCGCCAAGAGAATCATTGATACCCATCTACTGAGCATCGGTTATATTGGTGACAGGAGGTGCCTGCGAAGAGCTAAAGGGATATTAAAAGCTAAAACCCACCCAGACACAACCTGTTCACTCTGCCGTCTGGAAAGAGATACAGAATTATCAGCAGATGAACCACCAGACTTCAAAACAGCTTCTTTCCTCTGGCTGTGAGACTCCTCAACTCCAAAAAGTATTGTTTTTTGTTGTGCAGTAAAATGGGACTGCGGTCTAGATATTGTTGTGCAACCCTGTTGTGCAATGACAATAAAATACCCTTGTTACCCTGTCAAGTCTAACTGGTTCCTGCCTGAGAAGTTGTCCCACATCCCTGTTTCTTTCAGATTTTCAGATTATTTGTGATTTGGATGCACTGAAACAATCTCCCTCTTGAGGCCCGATCACACCAGCATATTAAAATGTTAAAATAAAGCTGCAAACTCAATTATTTTCAATGGAATCGCCACTTTCAAGTGGATTGGCTGGACCGTTTAACCCACAAATTTGCAGCAAGCCACCTTAGGAAAGTGGTGAACTTTATGGGGAAAGACAGCCGGAGAGTTAAAAATGCAGGAAGCTATGATAACGTATTAGCTTTGCTGCACCTGCAGTGGATAGAAAAAATGGAGAGAAACTCTTGGAGCTAATGTGACCGACTAGCCGGGCCAGCTAGTTCACCAACTAGCCCCTGTGAGGAGTCCCTACACCACCAAGCGTTCGGGCCTCCACCAATATTGCATGGCTGAGTGAATGTCACCGCCGGGTATCTCATGTCAAGGTACAACGACAACCTCCTGACTTTAAGATCACACACAACAGCCAATGTGTTGTGACCTTGTCATCATGGCTGACCTCACCAGTGCTGAATGATCCAGGCTTCAGACCAGCCGAACCCTGCAAAGGTAACCCATGCACCATTGCATTCCCACGGGGATTTGAAAGTGCAGCAGTGGAGTCCTGCCTGGCACAGTCTCAAACTGAGCCCATCCCCCCCAAGTCTTCCACATAACTGCTGGGTTTAAGGTCTTGTGATGAGTAAACTCAATAGGCTCTGTGTAGCAGGCAGACATTGACCCTTTTCACTCTGACCTGACCTTTTTCATGGCAAGATTTACCATCTGAGGGGTGGAAACGCAGCCACACAGGCTGGATGAGGAGGTTATTTAAAGCTAAAAACATCATCTCAATGTAGCTCAAGTATTCAAGCATTGTTCAGGTCTGGAGCGTAAAGCTGTAGGAGATACTATCAATTTGAAAGTAGTCCGTAACGAAGTATATCCACAACTGTAGAAATATTGTACTGTTTTCCAGGACTAGTAGACCCTAATAACGTAACACCATGCAGATGCTGTTATGCAA
This sequence comes from Leptoclinus maculatus, assembly GCA_032191485.1. NCBI lineage: Eukaryota > Metazoa > Chordata > Actinopteri > Perciformes > Stichaeidae > Leptoclinus > Leptoclinus maculatus. The sequence goes on from JAVDOI010000126.1 coordinate 277,171, forward strand.
CATCGTCCAAAACCTCAGAGCCCTGTTAAAAAGAAGCGAGGACCACCCTCTGGGCCTAATGTTCTGCTTCTTTTGCTCACTTCATGTGGCCCCTAATGAAGTTATTTCATTAGCTTGTTCTGGCCCGTTACCACGCTGCTGGGCTGCACTCAGAGAAGCTATGGATGGACGAGACGTGCCAGAAATTCCTGGGTTCCACTATTATACATGTTTTTTATCCTCTAGTATTTCATGACAGCACAAGAGATGCCAAAAGCCTTAATAGTGGTGGGGGAAGTATTTTTAAATTCCTCAAGTTGCACAACTGCAGAATAACAACATGCTTGGGAGACAGTCAATTAATTGGGTATTTAATTTTAAAAATGGGCCAAACGTTTTAAACAACTTCAACAAACATACGGGCCATTAAAACAGCTGGGGGCCAGCGTTGAGAGCCGTTGCTTAGTCTTATCTGTGACTAGAGCAACTCCATACGCCCTCAGCGTCGTGATTTAAATCTCTGAGTAACGTGCAGTCAAAGGACAGGACGAACTGTTGCATCTATTTATCAATTTATTTATCTGGTCACTTTCAGGGTATTTTGGGGGGGGGTTCCTTATCTGATGTGAGGGTCCAAGGACAGAGGATGTTGTATGTTGTACAGATGGTAAAGCCCTCTGAGGCGAATTTTGGATTTGTGATATTGGGCAATCCAAATAAAATTTAGTTGAATTGAAAAGAAGAAAAAAAACAGAAACAGCTAACGTTAGGTAGACAACTCCTTCGTATCGACCATTTCACATTCCAAATGTGTCCCAGTTTATTACTCGTTGAAGTGTATGTGAATGACATAAGCTGACAGGAAGTTAACATGGACCCAAACTGTTGCCTAGATAACACAATTCCATTGAAACGGTCTATAATTTGGAACGATCACAGCCTGAGCTGCCGTCAACGTTAAAACGAGGGAATCAGTGCTAATGTTAGCGAGCTGGAGTAACAAACATCTACTGTATTTCCAAAGTGGAAGTACAAACCAGTACTAATTGGGATTGCTGAATCAACATATTGAATCAACAATCATAGGCAAAAGAAATAGGACCAAAACAGGTTTTATTCTCTTTTGAAATATGGAAGAACTTAAACTTAAACTTCAGTTCCACTTTAAGGAGATATTTAAGGGCAAAATCTGGGTTTAAAAGATTAAAGGACCAGTTTGTAGGATTTAGTGGCATCTAGTGGCGAGGTTGCAGATTGCACCAATCTGAATAGACCTTTCCTTAAAAAGCTTTGCAAGCTCGAAGAGAACCACGGAGATAAAAACCCCAAAGGCTCTCTCTAGAGCCAGTATTTGGTTTGTCTGTTCTGGGCTACTGTAGAAACATGGCGGCGCAACCTGGCGGACCCCGCCTACTGCTCCCTATCTAGATATGAAGGGTTTATTCTAAGCTAACGAAAACACAAGGAATCTTAGTTTCAGGTGATTATACACTAATGAAAACAATGTTATGTTCCATTTGTGCCTATAAATTCCCCAAAATCAAACTTTTAAAAAGGGAAACGAAGGTTGTTATTAAAGTCAATTCTGCACTACCACAAGCAAACAAAGATAATGCTAATACGTTGTTAAGTCCCATCCCCAGTAACAACAGTGTATTTTGGTCGAGGCCAGTTAAAGCTCAGCAGGTGGACAGTGAAGTTTGTCTCTTCCCCGGCTCATACCAGTCAGAGACAAGCTCAGTAAATCACTCTGAGTTATGACTGACTACTGCAAACAGGAATATATGGACACGGAGACCTACAGCCAGTGACAACTAGACACAATAAAGAGCTGAGACATTATGTGGACTAATTTACAGTTCGTCAGAGAGTCGCTTTAGTGCTACGATTGTAAATCTTCAGAAGGATTAAATCTCCTGATTGTTGCATACCGTTGCAAGAAAAAAGTGTTGATCATTCCATAACCTTCTGAACACCATAACCCACCGGCGGGATGGAAAAGCATATTTTCTTTTAACAATTGCCAAAACTACTCATAATCATCAGATGTTCATGTATCCGAAGGTCCTTGAACACATCATGTGTGACGAAAGCTTCCATCAGATAAAGAAACCGAAACCAAGCTTAAAATTGTGATATTTTATCAAAACATTTGATTTAAAATCTCGCCCTGAATAAACCGTTTGCTTTAACCAGATGATGTGAAAAACTTTACATTCTGAGCTCCTCAGAGCAACTAGGAAGCCACGATAAGAGAAAGCAAGATGGAGAGCTGGATGTCTCCGACAGCAATGCAACCAGTCACGTCCAATAAGACGCCACTGTGTGTAGAATGAGAACACAACAGGGCTTACTGTTATTCACTTAACAATAAGGGGTTTCAAGACGTTCTATTGAGAACCCTTTCATTCAAAAAAGAGTTATTCAAAGGCTGTTGAAAGCATGGGTGTTGAAAGATTCTTCCAGCCCACATAAACCCCAAAACTTCAATTTTGAACCATAATTAGTGACCCGGTAAACTAAAACCACGGTTAGGGCCGAGAAAGATCGATGGCATATAAAAGGGATACAGGGTTCTTGGTAGAAGCACCTAGATGGGTTCTTGTTTACACCCTTTGGAGGTGAAGAGGTTCTGGACTAAAACATGGCGACCGCCGTAATCCAAGATGGTGATAGCGAGATCGTCAAACTTGAGGCCTTTATTCCTAGGAGTGTAAACACAGTTGAGGGAAGCTACTAAACAGGCAGAAGTTTCAATCTTAAAGACGGCAGAAGCTAAATTGTCAGAGTAAATCAACGAGAGGAAGAACCTCCCTCACAGGTGTCAGAGACAAAACGGTCTCAACTCACTTCATTTGCCTCAGAACTGTAGATCGAAATCAGACGTTCCAGATCGAGTCAGTGGACCTTGAGTTGAGATTGTTTTGTCAGCTGCGGTTTCGTTGGTCAAGAATGAGCTACGAGCTCAAATAAAACGGTGTTTCTCGTTGGATGAACATTGACACACATTCAGGGTCTTATTAAAAGCAACCGTGTGGAGCTTTTGACCTGTAGCAGCACTATGGAGCAGTATATTTTAATGAGTGGCTTTATTTTTGTCTCGTGCATGAGGACGCACACACAAGGGTGATGCAATGAACATTCTTGTCATAGACAGATGGCAGTAACACAAAAAGATATGCAGCAATGTGCCAGCAATGTGCCAGCAATGTGCCAGCAATGTGCCAGCAAAGACCGGGAGGAAGAAGACGACTAGCTGGTGAACATGGATGCAAAAAATGCTGGTTTCATTATGTTAAATCATCTTGCACACGCAACGCTGGAAAACAGTTATTCGTGTTCTTGTAAGGTTTCTGCGAGCACTTAAAATCAATGAATGAATGAATCAAACATATTTGTATACAGATAAACGTGCAGTTCAAAGAGCTTCACAGATGAATCACAGGAAACAAATAAGACAGAACAAGCGTGGGCCGAGAAAACAAAAGACTAAACTAACAGATTAAAATAAATAAAATGAACAATTTGCAGACAGATGCATGCGAGACAATAAAATGAAGGGTAAATAACGCATTTAAGAGTGATTTGATGCATAGAAATAGACAAGTTGTACTTCATTTGAACAGTAATGCATTTAGTCGGGTGTTTGCACTGCGAGTTCTACTGACGCAGCAAAAAAAATAAACAAAATCACTCACTATCCGTATCCCAGCTGGAAAATGACCTTCCCTAATTGACAATTAAGAGTGGAAAAAGTGACAGAGGAGTCAGTTTGGGTGGCTGCGTGAGCAAAAGAGAAAGGGAAGAAGCCAGGATTCATTTTTGGGCGAGTGAGTGACAGTTAATGAGCCGTCTGCTGGCAGACGAGGACGAAGGTCGATGCTCCTCAGACTGCAGCTCACCGGCCTTCATGCCGCTCGTTTAAATTAAAACACGTTGACGTTTAATGAATGTTAGCTCAGGTTATGTTAGTGTGTCACTTTAAATTAGATTATGCTTTTAATTTGATATAATTATAATATAATGTTGGTTAGTTGCTACACTAATGGCAAATCTATTTTGTAGGAATTTCTGAGGCATTTTTGTTTATATACACACACACACACACACACACAAACACATATACATAAGCCTTCGTCAGGCCAAGTAAATCAAAACGATAGCTGTCATAATTACAAATAATCAACACCACAGAAATGACAGCAGCTAATATTGCCTCACAGATGAGGACGATCTTTCCCCGTGTGGTTAAACGTGGAGACCACAAAAGTGTTTTGAGGACCTTCAATAAATGGGAGCAGATAAAAATAACGTGCGTTTTTTCCCGTAATGTCCGTCTGCGTTTATGTCAGGAATTGGTTCCTTAAAATAACCCGCTGGTTAAAGACGGAGCGTCTCAATTTAGCTTCACACTTCAGCTGAAATTATCACGCTGACAGTTTCTGGTCTGGGATCTGATTTAATTTGAGGGCTCGCAGCAGACGGACGATCCTAAATGTTCCAGGCTGCAAGTTTCCATCTGCTGAGACCAATCAGAATATGATCCAGATAATGAAATAACAAGTTATTAAATAATAGGCAGCAAAACCTGGCAGCAAGTTGTCGAGACTAAAGTGACAGCCTAATTGGAAATCAGATCAAATCATATATATTTTTATCCACAAAGTAATCACATACAGATCCTTTACTGTGGTAGAATGTTACACAGACATACCAAGAACCATGATGGAGGGACAAAGGAAAGCAGGAAAACAGGCTTTATATCAGTAGTGTCTGTGGTTTTATTGCTCGGTAGCATTATTAAACCTGATTTAGAGCTCTGTAATAATGCATCTGTTTAATAAGCCAGGAAACACTGTGACTGAGCCAATACTAAGTTGTTGAGGAGATATTTCAGATCAATGCATGGATGAATAAATAATAATTACACTGCATGCTTTACATGCAAAAAGAAAGTATTTAGCTGTCAGCTAGAGCGGTGACGAGCTCATCCATACGAAGTATGTAGTCGAGCAATTATCAATAATGAATCAAGCAATTGGATAGTTGATTTGGCCGTCGCCATTTTGGAATATGGCCTCCGCCACAGTGACTTTTTGCAACCAGTGAACAGGAAGTGACCATATCTGGACTGAGGAGGAGTGACGTAGAGACGCCGTATACGTCTCTGGTAGAGATCTGTCAATCACTGTGTAGCCCCGCCCCTAAAGCATCCCCTGCTTTATGGTCTGTTTGACTCTAAATGGACCATAATGTACTAAATGAACATCATGCTGTATTGAAGAAGACTTGAAACTAGAGATTGAGACCATAAACTCATGTTTACAATGTTTACTGAGGTAATAAATCAAGAGAGAAGTAGAGTCATTTTCTCATAGACTTCTATACAACCAGAGGAGTCGCCCCCTGGTGGACACTAGAGAGAATGCAGCTTTAACACACGTTTTTTTGTGAGGTCACAGTGAGCTTTGACCACCAAATTGTAATCAATTCATTCTTGAGTCCAGGTGGACGTTTGTGCCAAAATGTAAGAACTGTCCTACCAGGCGTTCCTGAGAACGGACCGGTTAAAAACATGATGCATAAAGCTGAGCAGCTCATTTCAACATTACATTTAGAAACAAATACTGAAGATGAATGTGACCACGTTTCCCCTCAAACACCGGAGGCTCAGAGAGACACGTCAGGATGTTAAAGACAGACCCGTGCACTCAGACCGCCGTTATTCAGACAAGATGTGGAGTCAGAGACACGTTTACTGTGTGAGCGCATCAACAAGTCTGTTATCTTAAATCACCTCCATGTGTTCTACCTGCAGGCAGAGTCTCTTGAGTACAAATAAAACATCCTCAGACTTCCTCTCAGAGCTCAACAGGACGAACACACACAAGCTTCTCTGGCTCTGAGCTTCGGTCCCTGTGGCTACCTTATGCACATTCTGATATCCTCAGTGCCGAATGTCACTCTAACGTGCCAGACGTCTAATGTTCTGTTGTAACTGGCATCAGAATATTTCTCTGTGCACATCATCTAAATATAGAAAATCTTTATTGTGTGGTTTCCATAAAAATGGATCATATGAAACAAAGTATGTTTATCATCGAGACACACTTTTACTCAAGATAAGTGTCTCTTTTTACAGAAAGAGCTCGGCAATAAATCGATTTTATCAGTTCATTCTCTTTCCTAAATATCTGCAACGTTGTTTTATATGTAACGTCACTACTGCGTTCATCAACTGTGTCCTTTTCCCACCTGGGATCTTTTCATTTCAATAAACGTCTGTTAAGTTGCTTTCTATCGCTGAAGGCATCGTATCCTCACACAACAGTTCGTATGGTATCTTATGAAAAGGTACTCCTCTATCTATGTGTCAAAACACGTGTACGTTTTCTACCTGGTGATTGACAGGTCTCTACCAGAGACGTATACGGCGTCTCTACGTCAAAAAACAACATGGCGACGGCCATAATCCAAGATAGCAATGGCAAAATTGCCGAACTCAAGGCTGTAAAACGTTAGTCCGTTGACCAATGGGTGTGCTGATTATCATAGGAAGACTGCATCATACTAGAAACCTGCTTTGACTGTGACCTCGTTTACCACCGGTTCTCATTAAGACTTCCACTGTCAGTGAATGGTCTTACATCAGAGAGAACAGCAGGAGAACACGGAGATGATGAACTCAGTTTACATCCCACACAGATGAGATCATGTATCTGTTTGCACTGAATCCCCGGTCATGATGTCCAGAGAGTTCCTGAGTAAAAAGGACACCGCTGGGTTTCTTACTATGAACACAGCAGGACATCTCCTGAGACTAGAGGCTGCGCTGCTGCTGAATGAAGGACCAGTGGGACTAATGGAGACGACCATTTTTGCACAACTCGACAGTAAAGGTTGACATTGGAAATCATTTTTGAGAAATTGGCGACCAATTCTTGGCCTTTGGCAACCAACTAAACGTGCATCTCAAAATAAATACAACTGGAGCATGTGTTGCATTAGTGATACGTAATGATTGCTGTTACATGCACGACATTTTCCTTATTAAGCTGAAGTATAACAGCATAGTATGTTAATTCAAATATAAGTTGCTTTCATTCATTGAAACTGTACAATTCACTACTAGGTAGCGTAGATATCATGGTTTGTGTAGAGCTAACGTCAGGCAACAATAAATGGCAGTAAAGCCTCTGTTTTCCAGCTGCAACACGCCAATAGAAACTATGAAACTAAGTGTTAAAACCAGTTGTTTTCACCCAGCTGTGTGTCTTAAAGTCAGCTCTGCTTCTCTGTGCATGTGTCTCCTAATGTGTGTGTGTGTGTGTGTGTGTGTGTGTGTGTGTGTGTGTGTGTGTGTGTGTGTGTGTGTGTGTGTGTGTGTGTGTGTGTGTGTGTGTATGTGTGTGTGTGCACGTTCACGGAGGGTTTTTATTGGGACCGGTCGTGGCGCCTTGTCCCCTTCGCCCAGTTTAAAACAGACGTGATGTTGCAGCTCTGAGCCAGAATTTAATGACAAATTGCCGGACAGAGTGTTTATATTAACACCGTCCTGGCTCCATATGTGTCACATCTTAGCAAACAGGAACAAACACCGAGACGAACATCAACACACACACACACACACACACACACACACACACACACACACACAGGGGTCAAGGTTCCTGCCATCCATCGAACTTAAATCTCTGCTGTCATCATCATTGCAATCTTATGGCAATCACCAAAGAGATTACTTTTCACTTTGGCCCATGCAACCACACACAGATTTAGACCCTTCACACACACACACACACACACACACACACACACACACACACACACACACACACACACACACACACACACACACACACACTGTCTTCAACCAATTACAGCTGACAAACGCCAAGTAATTCTATATGAGAGATTGTGGTCTGGTAGAGTCTTAGCATTACTTCTACCATGAAAACCACCAGTTTGTTTTCCAGCTCTTCTCTGTCAAGCGCCCAAGCAATGTTCTGCTCTCTGCTTTTGGGCTTAATGTTGCTCGAATTCAACAAAAAAGATGTATTAAAGTCACATTGATGCACAAGCGTGGATCATCTGAGGAGAAGACTGCAAAATATGTCGCCTTTTACAAACTTCTGCTAGCATGGCGAAGCAGTGCTGTAAACACAGACTGTACATGAGAAGTGGACGCAGTCATCGTGACTCGGTTTGTGGACTGATGGTTTGAAGCCTCGAGTTCGGCGTTTTGGCCGTCGCCATCTTGTTTTTTTGCAACCAGTGAACAGGAAGTGACCATATATGGACTGAGGAGGAGTGACGTAGAGACGCCGTATACGTCTCTGGTAGAGACCTGTCAATCACTGTGTAGCCCCGCCCCTAAAGCATCCCCTGCTTTATGGTCTGTTTGACTCTAAATGGACCATAATGTACTAAATGAACATCATGCTGTATTGAAGAAGACTTGAAACTAGAGATTGAGACCATAAACTCATGTTTACAATGTTTACTGAGGTAATAAATCAAGAGAGAAGTAGAGTCATTTTCTCATAGACTTCTATACAACCAGAGGAGTCGCCCCCTGGTGGACACTAGAGAGAATGCAGCTTTAACACATGAAGCTTTGACTTCACTCTACAGAACCGGAGAACCGCGAAAAAATGAAGGATAACTTTTTCGTAGGACTGCTAATGGGTCAGTACAGGTTTCTTGGATTTTAAGTCAGCTGTCTGGTCATTGATGCAAACAACATGGAGAATGCAGGTTTAAGACATGAAGCATCGCCGCCTGGCTGCACACAAGCAGAAGATGGTTGTTGCCGACGTACGCCTGGCTGTGTGAAAACCATTCAGCTCACAGGAGAGTAGTCAGCTCCTCTCTGTGGTAGTGATTACTCCTAATGTTAATGTTCGGGGCTGCCAGGAAAGAGATGTTTACAGCGCAGGTGACACACTATATAATCCCCATGAGGAAAATCCCCTCCAGCGTTTTGCCCTCAAATTTCCAAAGATACACAAGTAGCAGGCGTAGAGAGTCGGCACATATTACATCCTCCTCCTCCTTTAATTCAGCTGTGAAACCCTCGGCTCCTGATGCCAACTGAACGTCAGTCAGGGAGACGACTGGCCAGATTCAGTGAAACATTATCGCTCAGTTCTTTCACGCTGCAGTAGAACTGAAATCTGAATTCTCCTCACTCATATAAACTAGAATTATACTGCAGCTATAACAGGTTACAGGGTGAAACCTGACCCTCTCTGACCCTGTGATATCGATGTTTTATTCTTTTCTAATAATGACTATTTAAGTAGAGATAAAAAGAAAACAATATAGTCACCTAATGTATTATTCATTTAAATAGTTTGGGCTCCAAAAGAAGAAGAATTGAATGATCAAAAACCCTTTGATTTGACTGGTTTTCCAGTTCAGAAGCGTGTAAGTGACCCTTGATCGTTATTGTGAAACACTTGACACTGAAACAGGAAGTAGTTCTTGTTTAAATCTGCACACATTTTGATGCTAAAAGTCTTGTTTCTTTTTCCAATGAGTGCCGATTTCTTCTCTTTCTGCCCTTTTCAGTGGTCTGGTTGAACTGATTGTAAAGCGTGTTCAACACTAAATAACATCTAAACGTAAAGAGGACGTTTTTAAAGACTATGAGACGTCTGACTGTAACGAATCAAGCTTTTGAGAGACGATCCCAAACTTTTAAATGGTACAAACGCTGACGAAGCTTCTTTCAGCAGGTCAACAGAGCATTAGACCAACGTGTTCAACATGTTTGTCCCTTTACAACCGGCTACACTGTGCTGCTGAGCTAGGCTGGTTAGCTCTCCTCGTTGCCTCAGCTTGCTAACGTTCGCACTGATTCCCACTTTACTTTTCATTTGTTATATTTCAATTTGTTGTGCAACCCATTTGTACAACGGCAATAAAACAACCGTGTTACCCTGTCAAGTCTAACAAGTTGTCCCACATCCCTGTTTCTTAGATTTGAAGACGTCTCTATTGTATTCTTTGTGATTCCGGTGGACTCAACCAATACTCCCTTGAGGCCCGGTTACACCAGCATATTAAAACGTTAAAGTAAAGCCGCAAACTCAATACATTTCAATGGAATCGCCACTTTCAGTGGATTGGCTGGTTAGCTTCCCTCGTTGCCTCAGCTTGCTAACGTTCGCACTGATTCCCACTTTACTTTTCATTTGTTATATCAAGCAAAAGAACTTTTTTGCAACCTCATTAGGGCTTTACCAGATGCACTAATGTACAGTAGGGGTCACTAACACTGCAAATTCAATTACAATGTCTTCTTTTTGATCTTTACAATCTTGACCAAATAAGTACACAAATCAAAACAAAGATTTATAAGGTGACTTATGTTTGGCTTTAATTCTTCAGCTGTGACACACACGGTGCACTTTCAGCCTCGATTAGAAACCAAAGAGAGAGTCCAGTTACACTCACGAGCTCAAAGGGTTTGAATCAACTGATTAAATGAACCGTTGGGCTCAACTCCAACAAACGAACCTGACGCAATCAACGACAACCAAGATAAAAGCAGAGACGCTTCGAATACTTGGCAGGGAAAACCAACAAGTCGGTGATGCAAGAGAAACTAAATAAACCACGTGAAACATCAGCTGAGCCGGCTGAACGACTCTGCAATGCGCTGCACTCCACTGGGATTTATTTTAGTTACCATCTATGGAAAACACAGACAAGTATAACCTGAAGCTAAAAATAAGCCTACAGGCAGTTTTTTCGAACAGACGAGACGTCATCGCACAAGTATGTCTCCGGAGACGGACCGTGACTTCGGGGACTCGTCTCGGACCCAAAGGTGAGCGGCGAAAATCAGACACCAGCGATGTGAAGAGGCCAAAGGGGTCACTTCATCCTGCAAGCATCCCGACGGCGCTTCAGCACGCGGCACTTTGTGCTCTAACTTTATCGAGAGTGTGGACAATTATGAGACATATTCTCTTTCATGTCCCGGGGAGGGAGGATTATCGGTGTCCCTACTTACTGAGTAACACTAAATAAGGATAAATGGACACAGAGCTTTAACCGTCATGAGAAGTGACCCAGGTATGTGACCCACGATGGCCCCTGGAGACGATTACATAGGTCTGGAGGAATCGGAGAGCAACTGCACACTGCTATTAGCCGGTAACAGAAGACAATATTTATATTTCAGAGACGTCCGTGGATGTAAAAAGGGGAATAATGACCCCCCCCCCCCGAGCAAACGCGATAGTGACACGAAACATGAAACGACGCCAAGTGAAACACAGGGTGAGATATAAACCGCTCAGACAGCAACGATCCACACGACGAGGAGCGTGTCTCAGGAACAGCTTGTCCAGGGACACCACACCTCCTCCAGTCTGCAGGGTCTGATGGATCGCCTGCAGCGTTATGTAACGGCATCTTTCCATCCAGCCCTCCCTCCTCCTCCTCCTCTTCCTCTTCTCCTCCAATGCCAAATCTGTCCTATATAGCACAGCCGTCAGGTCATAATCAGACCCTATTCTATTCTATTGTATTCTAAAAAGGAATCTGGTTAGTAAACTTGTTACTAACTGTTAATTACTTAATTTAACACGTCATCTGCAAAAAATAAATAAAAACTATTGCGGTGCGGGTCGCATTTTTCTAACATTTCTAGACGTGCGTAAAAGTTAAAATAGCTCGTCAATGTCACTTTTGACCCGGCAGCCAATCAAATCTAGCAAAAAAAAAGGCGGGCTTTACTGCCACTTCCTTCCTGTTTTCATGCCGGTAGATGTGGTAGGAACGGACGATGGCAAAGGTTGATGTTAGCCGTTTTAAATTGAGATGAACGGTATAATTTGTTTTAGTCCTAATCCAACAAAAAGAGCTGTTGACGTCTTGCTTTATTTTCACCATTAATCACATTTGATTGCCTGGTTTTGCCGGGCTGGTTGTGACGCGTCTCGCCTTAAACCTGCAATAATTGATTCTTTGGGCAGAGCAACAAGCTGTTAACACAGACAAAAGTCTGCATTACTAGAGGTTTAACGGATCAGGTCCCAGATTGGATCAGTACAAAAGTAAAGAGCAGCTGGTCTACAAGGATCCAGAATATATATTCTTTTGCCGCTGATACAAAAATCATCTCAACCGCTCTGAAGTCAGAAAACCATCAAAAATTCTAAATGTTTTCCTTTTATTTTGTTATTTCTAATGTTTTTTTCTTCATTAAACACATAATTCAAATAAGGAAATAAAAGATTGTATCTTTATGGATTAAAACAAATCTTGTAATTAGTAGTTTTAATGATGTATTATAATGTGCTTAGAGTTAAATTAAACAGCTCATAATTCATCTCTAATATCTATTTTATAATCATGTGAAAACATCTGTTTATCACCAAAAACTACATTTTACAGATGACATGTGAACACACCATGATAATGTTATAATGTACCTTCAGCCAGTACTCATGTTCACTGAGCAGAGCCTGAAGGCATCATAATGTACCTGAAGTGAACCTCCGTTGGTTAGCCGTTAGCGGTGCTGCTAACGTTACTAGCTCTCCTCCTGTTGGTTTAAACTCTGATTGGTTGTTTACAATGAAACATGATCAGAGATCAGAGACTAGAAACACATGTTCTACTGAGTCAGTACAACTTTATTTACACTCTGATGGTTAACGTTAAAACTTTATTTAGACTCTGATGGTTAACGTTAAAACTTTATTTAGACTCTGATGGTTAACGTTAAAACTTTATTTAAACTGTGATGTTAACGTTAAAACTTTATTTACACTCTGATGTTAACGTTAAAACTTTATTTACACTGTGATGGTTAACGTTAAAACTTTATTTAAACTGTGATGTTAACGTTAAAACTTTATTTACACTGTGATGTTAACGTTAAAACTTTATTTACACTCTGATGGTTAACGTTAAAACTTTATTTACACTGTGATGTTAACGTTAAAACTTTATTTACACTCTGATGGTTAACGTTAAAACTTTATTTACACTGTGATGTTAACGTTAAAACTTTATTTACACTCTGATGTTAATGTTAAAACTGTATTTACACTCTGATGTTAATGTTAAAACTTTATTTACACTCTGATGTTAACGTTAAAACTTTATTTACACTGTGATGTTAACGTTAAAACTTTATTTACACTCTGATGGTTAACGTTAAAACTTTATTTACACTGTGATGTTAACGTTAAAACTTTATTTACACTCTGATGTTAATGTTAAAACTGTATTTACACTCTGATGTTAATGTTAAAACTGTATTTACACTCTGATGTTAATGTTAAAACTTTATTTACACTCTGATGTTAACGTTAAAACTTTATTTACACTGTGATGGTTATTATTATGGTTGTAGATATTACACAACAGCATCTTTCCATCCACCCCTCCCTCCTCTTCCTCCCCACTAACACCTAACCTGCCATGTATAGCCCAACACTCAGCACTGAGAGTGAATTCCTGCTGACAGGAGAAGCTTCCAGGCAGCGTTTTCTGTTTATACCTCACGCCCGGCCCCAGGACCCATATGATATCACCTCCTCGCTGTGAAAACAACCAGCGGAGTCAAGAATCCTCCCCGAGTTGAGAATGGATGGGGTATTTTTTGGAGTCCGATCCTAAAGAGATTCCCCACATCGCTGTCACTGAGAATCATTATGTCTTCACAGTAACACGGCATGAGGTTAAAGACATAACAAAGACTCTTTTAGTGCCAAATCAAACACTATGTCCAGAAGAATTAATTCTAGGAACAGCGGCTAACTAACATCACAACTAGAAGATTAGAAATAGTCTCCAAATAAAGCCAGACTCGTACGAGTATTAATACCTCAAACTAAATATCTGCTGATACATATTCGTACATGTCGTCATTTTAGTGCCTGAAACAATTAATTTGAGCAATTATTTTGTTCTCTCTGGCGGAGATGGCAGCACACCGACATGAATAAACATCAGTACATGTGGATCTGCTCAGCTGGTGACAGCAGCATGGCGCTAGCTGCAGACTTCAGCTGGGCCGTTATTGTCGCTGTGGCCTTTGTGAGGGTGAATAACAGGCTAGCAGTGAAACAATATTAGGTTTAAAACAATAATTTTAAAATGTCAAAAAAAGTATTGCTTTTCTTAGTCTTACCAAACTTCGTACACGACGCTCAAAATGGAAACTAGAAAGTTTAGACAAAAGCAAAATAAGTTATTTAATTATATAAGTCATGATTCCTTTGACATTTTATTTCTAAGGCCCCGATCGCACTGAGAAATAATGTTTCTTTTTACAGTGAACAAATGACAAGGCAGTACAAACTGAAAACCACACTTTTGCATTTCATTTTTACCCATTTAGTGAAGATTTCGTTAAACTTATTTTCTTTCTTTTTACAAAGTGAACCGATACACGAGCAATGAGGAAGATCTTGGGTGTATAATGAGAATAGATTTAAATCATACGCACGATAATTGAAATCAAAACAGTGTTACTAAAAGGTTGATATTAGCAGTTTTTAATAAAAATGAACTATATTGATTATTTCACTCTTCATTTAGACGGCAAGAGCTCGACGTCTGCTTGAATCTGTTTTTTCCGGTTCTGAAAAGTGAAGTTAAAGCTTCATGTGTTAAAGCTGCATTCTCTCTAGTGACCACCAGGGGCGACTCCTCTGGTTGTATAGAAGTCTATGAGAAAATGACTCTACTTCTCTCTTGATTTATTACCTCAGTAAACATTGTAAACATGAGTTTATGGTCTCAATCTCTAGTTTCAAGTCCATTTCAACCATCTGAGAAGCAGTCATTGGAAACTGTTTGGAAAAGGGCAGGCACTCTCAAAAACATTACTTGGCATGTGATTGGATGAACCATCCGTCAATCATCGTCCATCACAGGTTAACAACCAATCAGATCAACGAACCACACTTCTTCTTTCAACGAAGAAATACTCTCCTGTTCTAATGTAACTGATGCCATTAATGTTGTTGTTAGCATCTACGCTAACCTCTTCAGGAGCCGCCATTGTTGTTTTGAACAAATAGTCGCCTCTCCGTGTCGTGTCAAACACACACACCTAAGCCCCGCCCCCTACCTGCCAGTAGCTCCTCCCAGGCTGCTGATTGGTCATAACGCATCCCTTTAAGAGTGACGAGATGGATTATTGTGCGTTCTTGTGAGAGTCTGACTTATGATATCTGGGTTTGTTACGACCTTTTATTTCTTTCTTCTATTTGATGACATGGTCTTCACATTTTCATCTTAATGCGCCTGAAGCGTAAAAACATCATATGAAGAAATGACTATAACAACCGGATTAACATTTAATACTGTTGTTATTGGACACAGCACGCGTCAACGCTCTGAATGCAAACGGTTTGGGCAGACGGAGTGGGCAACACTTCAAATTGAAAAACTAAATTATGGAATAGCATGGAGTCGTGGTGAATAAAACGTAGTACTTATGAAAGCCAATGTTTTTGTTAATCGTGTTAATGTTGGAGTTCTGACCACATCTTCTCTCCAAACGCCACAATGTGGTCACAGGCTAAATAGTGCAGCAGTGAAATACCCCAAAAAACCACTTTCCTGCCCCCGCCGAAGCCAAAACAACTTGTTGTTCACCGCCGGTGAAACCCAAGCCGCCCGCAGTGAGTCAGACGGAGATCCCTGGGTATTAATTAACACAGAGAGCAGAAGATTGAGAGAGAGAGAGCGTTCTCCATGACAACTGTTGACAAGCGTTAAATCCTCCGTGCTGCGCTTCATCTTCACCTCCATCATCAAGCTGTCAGCGCGGATCTCGTGGTACCACTTGATTTGTTTATGGAAGTATTAATACGCCATTTTTTAGGGAGTAAAAATAAAAGAATCATGTCATTGTGCGACAGGTGCAGGAAAAAAAAAGGGAAACTGGCAGAACGGAGGTTGCCACATGGAGTTTGGTGAGGAGGGAAACGTGTTGTGAATAAAAGAAGGAAGCACACAATAAAGCACCAGCGGACGAACTTATTCCACGTTTCCACTGCACGGTACGATACAGCGCTCACGCACGCATCGATGGAATGACATCACCGGTTTAAAGGCTGACGTAAGCGTCACAACGCTATTCCGAAAAAAAAAAGACAATATTTCTAAGAAGCTGTTAGGCTGCATGTCTAATGAAAATGAATATTCCACTAATACTCTTGTTTACATGCGGCCGTGTATAAAACAACCACAGGCTGCATCCTCATCACCGGAACCACTGAATCCAACGTCAGCTGTGTTTGAAAATATGTAAAAGTTAAACGACTTTGCATCAAAACCTGTGTTTCCTCAGCGTGTTCCAGAGGTGGAGGACTTGTTGGACCTCTTTCATTCCTTCAAACAGCTTCTCTAAAAGATATTTGTTCATATAAACCTGTTGATCTCCAAGTCCTTCATGATGTTTCTCCTTCTGTTCTTCTGGACATCATCTCTACTGCAGCTCTACTAACTTTGTGTTCAACGCACAGAGAGAGACTCTGATAGTGAATGAGCTGTATACATGTATACACATGTATGTATATATATACTGTATATAGTGAATGAGCTGTATACATGTATACACATGTATGTATATATATATATACTGTATATACTGAATGAGCTGTATACATGTATACACATGTATGTATATATATACTGTATATAGTGAATGAGCTGTATACATGTATACACATGTATATATATATACACATGTATATATATATATACAGTATATATACTGTATATAGTGAATGAGCTGTATACATGTATACACATGTATATATATACAGTATATATACTGTATATAGTGAATGAGCTGTATACATGTATATATATATATATACAGTATATATAGTCCCTTACTTGTCACCAACTGGAGTTTACTCACTTTCTTTGCTGGACAAATGAACAAAGCGTTGTGTTTACAGACTCAATCCACCAAACAGAACACGGAGTATTTCCCGATCAACGCCGGTGACGCTGACGTAAAGTGGCTGCACTCACTCGGGCTACATCATGTGCAGCTCGTCTACACTCTGACAACAACCTGGCTGCGGCTGCATTTTTCCACCCAGACTGCCGTCTAAAGAGAAAGAGACTATATTCATCTTAAACTGTCCCACTTTCCAGTCCATAAAAATCAGACATCCCCCAAACCAGGGCCTCGCCTTGGACCCCATTTATAGGAGCAGAGAGAGAGAGAGACGGCTTTTCCAGCCAGACCTGTCTCTCTCACACACACACACACACTCAGATGTGCATCGACTACATTTGTAGGCTGGCTTGAATTATACTTAATATACATTACTAGGGTATCTGATCCTCTTGCACATGCTACGGCCGGTAGCTCCCATGAATCTCGCTTCATTTTTTGGTCTTAATTTGTTGTTTTTGTGTTTATTACTGGAGCACCAATGTCATATGATGTAATACATTCATCACCAAACTGCCCCAGAGAGGAGAGCCCAGATGGAAGCTAAGCTAACCCAGCTAGGACCTGAGGCTACTCCACTACCCAGCATGCAGCGGGAGGTCGGTGACTGTTGAGCCCACATCTTCACAGAGACCTGGATCCATCGTGGTCCAGGATCAAGCTGCACTTGACGGGGTGGACATCAGGACAGAGAGCAGGACTCTGGTGGACCAGAGGAGGACTCTGTGTTTACATCCTGATGCTTGGTGCTCAAACACAGTCAAAGCTGATGGACAATGTTTATTTCCTCATGTTTAATGTGAAGATGTCGGCCATATTATCTGCCGTTTACATTCATTATGATGCTTATTGATAAAATGCACTACAGGGCTGAAATCTTTTCCTTTAAAGAAGCAACATGTGACTTTGGACTGAATAAATCCCCAAAACACAGCCCTGATACGATCACAGCTGTTCACATACAGCTTATTCACACAACCTGCAGACACGTTTAACAAAAACAATTCTCTGAGCAATACGGCCAATAACGAACATCAACCATCAGAGAAACACGGTCCACAGACTTTAAATGCATTCTTCATGTGTGAGAACACAACGATGAGCTAGAAGTGTTTTAAAGCTGCACAGAGCTCGACCTCTTTGTCTTTCTGTATCTCTTAATCAGACGGGAGTGCATCCCGAAATACACCGGCAGTCTTCTGGTGACCCTCAGTAAATCCTGGCTGAAGCCCAACAGCACCCCGACACACGCTGACAGTTTACAGTCACTCTGTCGCATCACTTCTTCTTTTAATGTAACTTTTCTGTTTTATTCCTCATCTTCTTGCTATATACTAATTTGCATTTGTTTGTTTTTTATCTCTGTTAAAAATGATGCATGAACAAAGCTATCTGAGTTCACATGTCTGTAATCCGTTGTTGCCAATGTAGACGCGCTCAACAGCGAAAGTGTCCTTACGGTGCCCACGCGTTCCCAGAACGCATGTTTTTAGTCGTAGTAGTTCAACTTTTGGAACACTGCAGCGTGTCGCCGTCTCCATCTTGGCTTTTTTGCAACCAGTGAACAGGAAGTGAGCATATCTGGACAGAGGAGGAGTGACGTAGAGACGCCGTATACGTCTCTGGTAGAGACCTGTCAATCACTGTGTAGCCCCGCCCCTAAAGCATCCCCTGCTTTATGGTCTGTTTGACTCTAAATGGACCATAATGTACTAAATGAACATCATGCTGTATTGAAGAAGACTTGAAACTAGAGATTGAGACCATAAACTCATGTTTACAATGTTTACTGAGGTAATAAATCAAGAGAGAAGTAGAGTCATTTTCTCATAGACTTCTATACAACCAGAGGAGTCGCCCCCTGGTGGACACTAGAGAGAATGCAGCTTCAACACATGAAGCATCGACTGTTAGTTCCAGTGTTTCCATCACCCAGAGCAGAGAGGAGACCATCAAGCTGTCAAAGCCACGTTGACAGACGGCTGCCTGCCTAATATAGACGAGGCCAAACAGAAAAGCACAAGGCCTTTCATACTTTCTTAAAAATAGAGAGGCCTGGTCTCAATATAAAGACGAACGATATTCTGGTGCCGACACCCCGGGGGGAACGTGAGGTCACGGCGCTCACGCCCGCAAACACTAGAACCTGAGAACATTGTCCGCATGTTCCGTTTACTGGCAGCAGGACGCTAAATACAATGAATGTTTGGGGAGTTGATGTCAGGCGTTCCGGAGCAAACAGACTCGATTGTACAACAAAATGTCACCGTGAAAAAGACGACACGCTCTTCTCATTTCGGTTAAGTGTTTAATAGGCGCTCTGCAAACACGGACCGCTGCAGAGGCTCACGGCCAGCGCTCGTCTAGAATGTCAAGCCTCTCCACTGACGACTGTACGGAAGCCAGAGACCCCTCTCCAGCTCGTAAACAGCCCTCTCTGAGGAATCTCCACTAGGAACCATGTGTTCTCGTGTGCTGACCTGAGCTGAGTCAGAAGTTTCCAATCGCTCCTTCGCTGCAGAGAAGCTCGTTAAAAAAAGGCACTTTAAAGAGTCATTCGGGGGCAACCGATGTCAGGAGGGAGAGCGGGATGATTTGCATTGTTGGGGCAGGTTTACGTGTTGTTGTTTTAAAAATGTTACCAGCATCTGTTTGTTACCAGTCACTGAGGACGGGGAGAGTGTCTTCAGCTGTATCTCTGCGAACAAACAACACTGACTACGTTTACATGCACCAAATATTCTGGGTTTCTGCCCTTATTCCGAAAAAGATGTAAAACAATCCCATGCCTCATCTTCATCACCGTCAATCCCACGTCAACGCCTTTCACTTCTGTGATTGACGGGTCGATGCCCCGACATGTCGTTTATCACGTCTAAATATCTCTCTGTTCTAGTTTGTATTGTGGTTCTCTGTTCTAGTTTGTATTGTAGTTCTCTGTTCTAGTTTGTATTGTAGTTCTCTGTTCTAGTTTGTATTGTACTTCTCTGTTCTAGTTTGTATTGTACTTCTCTGTTCTAGTTTGTATTGTACTTCTCTGTTCTAGTTTGTATTGTACTTCTCTGTTCTAGTTTGTATTGTAGTTCTCTGTTCTAGTTTGTATTGTAGTTCTCTGTTCTAGTTTGTATTATAGTTCTCTGTTCTAGTTTGTATTGTACTTCTCTGTTCTAGTTTGTATTGTAGTTCTCTGTTCTAGTTTGTATTGTAGTTCTCTGTTCTAGTTTGTATTGTAGTTCTCTGTTCTAGTTTGTATTGTAGTTCTTTGTTCTAGTTTGTATTGTAGTTCTTTGTTCTAGTTTGTATTGTGGTTCTTTGTTCTAGTTTGTATTGTGGTTCTCTGTTCTAGTTTGTATTGTAGTTCTCTGTTCTAGTTTGTATTGTACTTCTCTGTTCTAGTTTGTATTGTGGTTCTCTGTTCTAGTTTGTATTGTAGTTCTCTGTTCTAGTTTGTATTGTAGTTCTCTGTTCTAGTTTGTATTGTAGTTCTCTGTTCTAGTTTGTATTGTGGTTCTCTGTTCTAGTTTGTATTGTGGTTCTCTGTTCTAGTTTGTATTGTAGTTCTCTGTTCTAGTTTGTATTGTAGTTCTCTGTTCTAGTTTGTATTGTACTTCTCTGTTCTAGTTTGTATTGTGGTTCTCTGTTCTAGTTTGTATTGTAGTTCTCTGTTCTAGTTTGTATTGTAGTTCTCTGTTCTAGTTTGTATTGTGGTTCTCTGTTCTAGTTTGTATTGTAGTTCTCTGTTCTAGTTTGTATTGTAGTTCTCTGTTCTAGTTTGTATTGTAGTTCTCTGTTCTAGTTTGTATTGTGGTTCTCTGTTCTAGTTTGTATTGTAGTTCTCTGTTCTAGTTTGTATTGTAGTTCTCTGTTCTAGTTTGTATTGTGGTTCTCTGTTCTAGTTTGTATTGTAGTTCTCTGTTCTAGTTTGTATTGTACTTCTCTGTTCTAGTTTGTATTGTAGTTCTCTGTTCTAGTTTGTATTGTACTTCTCTGTTCTAGTTTGTATTGTGGTTCTCTGTTCTAGTTTGTATTGTAGTTCTCTGTTCTAGTTTGTATTGTAGTTCTCTGTTCTAGTTTGTATTGTGGTTCTCTGTTCTAGTTTGTATTGTGGTTCTCTGTTCTAGTTTGTATTGTAGTTCTCTGTTCTAGTTTGTATTGTAGTTCTCTGTTCTAGTTTGTATTGTACTTCTCTGTTCTAGTTTGTATTGTAGTTCTCTGTTCTAGTTTGTATTGTGGTTCTCTGTTCTAGTTTGTATTGTAGTTCTCTGTTCTAGTTTGTATTGTGGTTCTCTGTTCTAGTTTGTATTGTAGTTCTCTGTTCTAGTTTGTATTGTAGTTCTCTGTTCTAGTTTGTATTGTAGTTCTCTGTTCTAGTTTGTATTGTGGTTCTCTGTTCTAGTTTGTATTGTGGTTCTCTGTTCTAGTTTGTATTGTGGTTCTCTGTTGTTAGGTGCATGTGGAGCCTCACCGGTCAATGAAGGTCCCAAACAGCAGCCTGATGGTCCTCTGGATGTTCTCCGTGCACAGCCAGCTCCACTGCTCCTTCATCAGCAGACACAGGATGTTCAGAGCCACCTCGGCCAGCGCCGTCTCAGACGCTGCACGAGACCAGAACACCCAGAACACACAGGATCAGTACTGTGTTATATGCAGAGATCAGACGTGTATTCATATCTTAAATCACTGCAGACGGGCTTCTATGTGATGTCGTCGCTTTACTGCTTTATGTTTATTTGTTGATTTGACTAAATTATTTTATTCTATTTCTTTCCTTAGTTGTCGTGCTCAGTTCATCTTTCTGTTGTTTTATTTCCTTTCTTTTGCTTCTTTGTCCGTCAAAGCACTTTGTAAACTCTGTTTTTAAAGGTTCTCTATAGTTATTATTATTAATATTATTATCATAACTAGGTTGGTTTGTAGCACCTGATAGACAGCTGGAGGGACATTTATGCATCAAACATTCTGATGTGTTTCACCTCACTTCATATATTTAATAACACTGCCCTCGTGTGGTTAGATGCTGCAGGTTCTGCTCAGTGTCATTCTTTACATTTTATATTTATATTCTCTAAAATCAACCATGCTGCATTTGATCTAAATGTTTTATTCTGAGCAGAATGCTTCTTTTCAGGTATGTGCAAGATATCAGATATAAGAACTGTCCCTTTAATAAACTTAGATATAACACAAGATACAGTTGTATCTTACAGATCTCTGCAGGAGATATATATAAGTGAATTAAAGGAACAGTTCCACCAAAAACCCAAAATACATATTGTCCTCTTTATGGGTCTGGATTGTTTTGCTGTTAGTTTCCTTGTGTTGGAGATGTCTTCTCTCCAACATAAAGGGACGACATGGCACTCGCCTTGAGGTGCTCAAAACAAACCAGTTTGAATATTTGTACACAGGTCAACCCGACGAGGGAACCCGATTTATCCTCCAGCCCCGTTCTTACCAGGTTCCGGTCTGTTCTTTCCCTTCAGGCCGTCATCCAGACGGCCTCTGAATTCTCTGGTCCCTGGACTGTCGTCCCTCTCAGACTCCACTCTGACGGACATCTTTTCTTGTTCACAGATGAAGGCCTGCAGATCTCCCAACGACATCCCGTTAAACACCTTTGACAACAGAGAGGAGACAGGAAGCAAAATAACGTTTAATTAGCCCTGGAAAAAAGTAATTTGATGACTGAACAGATAAGTTACTTACTGTGCTGGTTTGCTCCCAGCTGAACAGAACCGGCGGTCTAATGTCGGAGCCGTTCATGAAGGGGATGTTTTTACTGGAGAACTTCAGACGAGACCTGAGATCGTACAAACAAAGTCATTGTGCAATAATTAAACCTGCATGATGATTGTTACACTGTGACCTATATTATTTATTCCCACGATTAAGGGAAAATGTTCGACTGCCATATTGACGATTAAAATGTGTTCTATGCTCGTAGAGAAATCCAGCGCTTCCTAAACTAGCAGCCAGCCACCAGGAGGTCGATCCAGATGTTTTGGCTTCACTTGCCCGAATGTTGCGGCTAAAGTCCAGAGTTAGAAGATTAACACACAACGGAGAGCAGACTGGCAAAATGCACTGAATTCAGGTGAAGAAGAGCTTTATTTTAAGGCTTATTTTGGTGCAAATATTCATACGTTAGCAGGAATGTGGACTGATGTTTTGAAGCTTTGAGTTCTGCATTTTGGCCGTCGCCATCTTGTTTTTTTGCAACCAGTGAACAGGAAGTGACCATATTTGGACTGAGGAGGAGTGACGTAGAGACGCCGTATACGTCTCTGGTAGAGACCTGTCAATCACTGTGTAGCCCCGCCCTAAAGCATCCCCTGCTTTATGGTCTGTTTGACTCTAAATGGACCATAATGTACTAAATGAACATCATGCTGTATTGAAGAAGACTTGAAACTAGAGATTGAGACCATAAACTCATGTTTACAATGTTTACTGAGGTAATAAATCAAGAGAGAAGTAGAGTCATTTTCTCATAGACTTCTATACAACCAGAGGAGTCGCCCCCTGGTGGACATTAGAGAGAATGCAGCTTTAAGACATGAAGCATTGGCTCCACTCGGCAGAACCGGAGGTTGCCGTCTGGTAAAAACACGACCAAACTTGTCAGCATCGCTACCGGGCTCCTCCAACCCAAACCAGAAGCGTCTGCATATTCTCTGAATGGGTTTGTGTTTTCGGGATATTATGAGGATAAAAGTTGGTCTGGATTTCTGGAGTCATACTTGCTCTTCTTGTCACAACTCATTTTTCCTCCGTCCATCTCCGTCTCATTGTCCTCAGTTGGGCTCTGAGGTTCTGAGCGAGGAAACGCTGTCTTCAGGGTGTCCACGATGGCGTTCACCACGATCTGAACACAAACACACACACACAACACATGTACTGTAAACTCACTATGAACCCAATAGAGACTCATGCTGTGTTCACACCAAACGGATTACAAACAAAGTCAATGCAAAGACGTGAATGTGACGTTATTTTGAGAGTTGATGGAGCAGCTACAATGTTAGCATAGCCTAGCACCGATCGATCCGATCTCCATTCAGTTATTTGCTTGTCGTCTTGAGGAGAGAACTAACAAAACATGAATTCAGACTTTTGACAAAATCAGCATCATTACGTGGTTATTTCGGCATCTTTTTTATCCGTTTATTGCAATTAAATCACAGTGAAATCTGTGTATTTGGGTTCATACAGCTGTAGTAAACCAGCCGCCGTGAGGCTTGATAGACACAGTGTTTATGACATAGAGTCACGTATTAGTTTTTAGCGGATCAAACCTTGTCAATGCGCGACACAATGAAAGGTTTCTTGACGAATGCAATCCTGGCGTCGGTGTTGAGAGCCAGAAACTCCTGCATCTCTACACTGTTGGCTATCTCAGGGATGGCACAGAGTTGCTGAAAGAGAAGAAAAGAAAAAGCTGCTCGATAAAAAAAAAACAAGCATTCAAATATAATGAATCTAAATAATACAATATGAAGCCACTGAACCTTCAGAAAGGTTTCCAGAAGTCCTTTCCTGGCTTCTATCTTGTCACTGTCCATGTTTCCAAACGGCATGTCTGGAAATATTTTCTTTGGTCCTTTCACACCTGAAAGATTACAATTAAATAATGAATATCAAACATCAGTCAAACTGGATCTATTAGGTCAAGAAATCCAGCTCTGTTTGTGGGACATGCATGGATTAACCCAAGCCAGACTGAAGCGCACTGAAGCACTGAAACAGGGTTTTTAAATGTTAGATTCGAGTCCGTCCCTCCCACCTTTGATGAGTCTCCGTAGTTCTGTTTTCTCCTCCACTCGGGTTTGCAGGTTGAGGAACTCGCTGTATCGCCTGTTGACCATGTGGTAGGCCACCTGCTGGATGGGCGATGGATTCTCAGACCCTGACGGAGCGACCTCGGCGTCCTCAGAGCCCGTCTGGGAGCTCCCCGGAGTCTCACAGCCCATCGCCGTCTCGTACTGAAAAACAAACGCAGGTACAAGGAGGTGCTGCACATTCCTGTCACAAGTTGTATTGCATGTGACGTATTTCTGTTTGTGACGCAGTGTGTAAAATGTCTCAATATCAAAGCTACATCTCATTGTACCAATATGAAATATAGGTGGACAATTTCACCATTTTTATGCCAAACGTGTGGAAACACAAGCTCTCCTTTGAACCAACATCGATCATATATTTTAAATAAATACCGTAGGTCCAAGATGTTAACATTAGCTATGTTATAGATGCGTTATAGATCATTCTCACTTTAAAATGCTACATTTACAGGAAGAAGAGTATGTTAAAGATCTTTAAAACAATACAAAAGACGGTGTGATCTCCTTACTTTGATGGTGTAGAGGGTGTACGGGTGTGAGCCGGTGCCGCGGTGCTCCTTAGCCGTGATGGTGCCGGCGATGCGGAGGTTCTGGATGATGACCGGCCCGTCGGGGCTGATGAGGGGCTCGAAGCTGAACGTGGCCAGAGGGGAGGAGCCCTGCGACGGGCCGACCACGGTCAGCTCGTTCTGTTCCATCCCCAGAAGGAGCTCCCTAGCCGGGTTCACCGGGGGGGAACCCGCCCTCTCCGGGTCCTGGAGGCCCCCCGACGTCCTCACCGAAGAGAGGTCGCAGCCGTTGTTGGGATGCTCCACTGGCTCTGAAGTCACCAGGACTCTGGGACAGGAGCCGTCCACCAGACTGGGGAAGACGTCCTCCAGGTCCACGCCATTGTTGTCCTCCACAGACGTGGGACGCTCCTTCTGTCCGTCGTACAGGCCGTCCTCTTGGCCGATCATGACCAGGGAATCGATGGAGTCTCGCTTATAGTCAGCCAGAGGAGAATCCAGGTCCGAGTCGTTTTCCTGGTAAAAAGGGTTGGACTTGCTGCCCCTCATGTAATGCGTTAGAAAGGGCAGAGCTGGTTCTTCTTCTTCGGCGTTGCTCTGCGGACATTCCGCGTACTCGGAGTTGACAACGTCGTAGGAGAAGAGCTCGGGTGTTTCCGCGTCACTGAGCATTTCTCTCAGCGGAGGAGCTTCACCTTCCCTTTGAGGTGTCTCTTGGAGTGGAGCGAGCTCTGATTCAGCAGGTGATGGTGGTGATGGTGGTGATGGTGGTGATGGTGGTGATGGTGGCGGCAGCGACGGCGACAAAGCCGACTGCTCCGTCGCGACCGGCTCCTGTGGTTTGCGCGACTTGCCGAATATCTCGATCACGAGAAAGTTCAGCCAGTCGGGGTCGGACAGCTTGGCGAAGAGCGGCAGCAGGACGTTGCAGGTGATGAGCTCCCCGACCACGAACCGTCCCGTGCGGCTCTCCAAGTGAGGCGGCGGCACCAAGACGTGCAGCAGCAAGTCCACCACCGCTCGGGTGTAGTTGAGCTGCACCGCGTCGCCGGTCGTGGCGAGGTGAGGCGCGGTCACCGTGGAGTACGCCCGCCACAGCCGATCGCTCTCGCCGCTCCACTTCCCCGCCGGGGGCTCCGGCTGCTCGGACACCAGCTCCTTGGCTCTGATGTAGTCCTGCAGGTGGCAGCCGAACAGATCCAGGATCCTCTGGGTCAGCTCCTGTAGAGGTTGAAAACGTTACACCTGTCAATCACAGTAAGCCCCGCCCTAAAGCATCCCCTGCTTTATGGTCTGTTTGACTCTAAATGGACCATAATGTACTAAATGAACATCATGCTGTATTGAAGAAGACTTGAAACTAGAGATTGAGACCATAAACTCATGTTTACAATGTTTACTGAGGTAATAAATCAAGAGAGAAGTAGAGTCATTTTCTCATAGACTTCTATACAACCAGAGGAGTCGCCCCCTGGTGGACACTAGAGAGAATGCAGCTTTAACACATGAAGCTTTGACTTCACTTGGCAGAACCAGAAGCCTGCTTGTATCTCTTAAACACTTATCCAAATCACTGCAGAAAAGGTTACACAAAGTGCAGGAAAAGCACACAACAACTCTCCGCGTGTCTTTGATCCGAGTACCTTCCTGTCGAGTTGTCTCGCGCGGCTCTTCAGCTCCATGGCCATAGAGACCATGGCCTCTTGAACCTCCATCTCAAAACCACTCTCTGAAGACACGGTGCAGAACCACGAGGTGACGAAGTCTCTGATGATTTTCCTCACTGTGCTGTGGATCTCCTGGTCCAAGTGACGCTCATCCTCCACAGACGGCGGAGTCTTAAGTATAACCACGACAAAACAAGTGTGAATATAGTGACGAGTCCCCGTTTCACAACAGGAAGAAAGGATGAGATCATCTTTTCCCCAGAAAACCAATCAAGCTTTTATCACCGTGTCTATAAACCAACACTGTGCACATGTACCTGCTCCAGGGTGATGAACCTCTCCAGGTGAACCACGCTGTTGGACTCCAGGACGGCCTGCGAGCCGAGCCAGCCGCCGAGCACCACCAGCAGGCTGGTGAACACGCACAGCAGCCAGATGTTGACCAGCAGGTGGAACAGCACCAGCCAGGCCAACAGCACGCCGAAGCCCAACAAGCTCTTCTGTCCCAGCACTTCGGCCATCGCGCTGCGGAGGCGACCGTCAGGCTTCACACCCTCGGGAGGAGATGTGGAGTTCATGCGTGTCACAGCGACGTCACACCTTTAAAAAACAAAAGGAGAACACAGATTATGTAAAGAATGAATTAAAGAGGTCAAATGAACTGTTAACCCTCTACTGACCCTTTCCCTCTAACTATTTTACATGTTTCTAATTACCTCTAGAGGACACATGCAGACACATGGCAGCTTAATTATGAGCTATTTAGACTCCATCAACGTCACGGCTCATGCTTGTTATGTGTCAGTATGTTTATATAATGTTTTAGTTTTTTACTTATTTAATCTTCTTTACTGTTTTATTACTAATTTATAATAATTGATTTTATCTTGTTTTTTTTACTATGTCTCTTGTTTGCACTATACTGTGTATATATAATATATATATATATATATATACTCCACTATGCTGCAGGACTAATAAAGGATTATTATTATATTTACTTATATACTTATTTTATCCTATAGTTACATTAAAAACAAATGTAGCTACTTATGGATATGCTATATATATTATATATATATATATATATATATATATATATATATATTATATATACAGAATAATTGTTGTGTTGCAATATCAGACAGAATAAATAATATGATATATGTATATATATATATAGATAGATATAAACTGTATTCATCCCCCAGGGGGAAATTAGTTCATATAATATATTTATATATATTTATATTTGATATATTACTCCACTAATAAGGTATTAAAATCATGATACATGCTAAACATTATATTGAATTGGACACCATGAGCCTCGTGAGTTAACTAATGTTTACTATCTATCTACAGCATTATTAATACTTGTATCTGTATTGATCACGTCTAACAACCTTCACACTCACTCTTAGCTTGAATGTGTACATTTGTAATCGAGGTCTGGAAGCATCGTAGCTAGCTACAGCTTCACATCGCGTGCACAGTGCAGCGTTGCACGTGCAAGTGTCGTCATTTCCTAGATAAACATTTCCCCTGCTATAGTTTATTTTTAAATATAATATAAATATGTTAAACCTGCGCGAGCTGTCATGGCACGGGATGGTAGGTCTCGTGAGCGTCTTGACGAGAGAACAGCCTCGGCTGCTTTGTTTACTTCCGGTATGATGACGTCAGTTCAAATGAGGAAAAAGAAAAAGACCAGAAGAAATAGGACCTAAAAACTACAGCTCCCACGAGGCTTTTAAGCGGCTAAGGCTCATGGGATATGTTGTTTTTATGATGATAAAACGGTGGCTTTGGACAACTTGAAGGCTCGCAGAATCAGTAATCTATTATTAATCACTTCTTAAAACACATTTTTACAGACTGGCTTTTATGTGATGTCGTCGCTTTTCTGTTTTATTTCTGCTTTATTTGTATTTGTTGATTTTACTTAATTATTTTTCTATATATATATATATATTATTTTATTTATTTATTAGTTTATTTGTATGGTATCGACTGTCTCGCTGATCTTTCTGTTATTGTTATCGTACTTTTGCTGCTTTGTCGATGTGAATTAAAGTGCTTTATGTTTTGGTAGACGGGACGGTGGACTTTGGACGGAGGCAGACTAGCCTTGTTTCCTCTGCTTCCATCGTTGATGCTGAGCTCAGCTAATCGTCTCCTGGCACCAGCTTGAGACTTGAGAGAAGAAAAACAATTAGGTTGCACCAGCGGTGGGCCGTCAGGGCCAGCTAAGCCTTCTCTGCTGGCCTAAACACAATCACAAGGTTAGAGCTATTTTATCAGTTAATCATTTTTCACAAATACACTACATGTATTACAATACCATACATACCTTATTTTGGTTGATTATTATTTCTTGCTTTAGATTATTTTTACTATCATTTTATTATCGTGGTTTGTTTAAGTTGTCTTGCCTTCACTAATGTCTTGCTGGACGTTGGATGACCAAGTAGACTTTATGTATGAGAAAAAGATTTCTTGAAGTTGTAAGTTCCGCCTTTTCCATTATCTTTTATTTTCATGTTTTTGTTCATTTGAATCATTAGCTTTAAATACAAACAAAATGACAATGCAGCTAGCTAATGTCAGGAAAATGAAACTCTGCTTTTCTTTTTGCGTTTGCTTTTATTGACAGCATCCTTTTTAAAGCTGCGTATGGTCTTTATTTTGCCAATAAAGACCATTTTCTTTAGGTACCACTGAACGAGCACTTTCAGGTCAGATATTGAGAGAAAGTGAAGATGGAGGAAATGAGGTATGCTGATGACCGGTATAGCCTCACTAATCTGATTTGTTCAGTGTGGTTGACTCTCGAGCCGGTGTGGGAAAATATTTCTGGAAGACCTGAGGAGCCACACAGTCCCCCTCATTAAGATTCACACATACCACTCGTCCAGAGGGGGTTTCTTCTTTTCCTTCCAGACACAAGCGTTGAAGGTTCAGCTCAATCGAAGGACTCGGTCATTTCTCCTCAGTCATGAACAGACTTATGACCACTTACGAGACTTTACCTTTGATGAAGGTGAGTGGAACGCAGAGAGAGTCCAGTCGGACCTGCTGTTATTTTTCTTTCTCTAAATGATTAGTCATGTTTCCACCAAAGTCAATGTATTTTTTATGCGTTTTTAGAAAAGAACAACAGTTTTAAACTGAACACTTTCAGTTCAGTTGATCGTTTCATTTGTTCATGATAATGCTGCCTGTGGGTTTCTTTCTAAACCTGTAAATTGTTTGTTTTGGAAGGTTTCCTCGTCTTCTGATCGTCTCGGTGAGAGGAAGTGCAGACCGTGGAGCTCCGTTCTCAGGATGATCCCTCACATGTGCAAGTTCTGTAAGTATTAGATGAACTGCTATTACGTAACTCATTCACTTAATAGTTTTGATATCAGATTTGATAACTTATTAAATTAATCTTCCACATCTAATACAAAAGAAATACTAGTGCAACACAAGTAGATTCATTTTGAAGATGCAATCAGCATTATTCATCAGTTCTGTTGTGATTCAGTTACGTTTGTAAGACCAGCACTTAGTCACTGTTATATTATTAATAATCATCTTTATTTATATACAACATTGCATAGAGACAAAGTGCTGTACATTAAAAAATGAATAAAAACAGAAAACTTTCCTTTTACTGATTTAAGTGGGAAGAAGAAAGCACTTTCATTTTAAGTGTAATTAAATAAAGGTCAACAGATGAATAAAAACTGGAAAACATTTTACATTTAAAATGAAAAAAAAATACAAATATTTAGACATAAAAGATTATTTGAAAAACAGACGTGGGACTCTGTGGAGCGCACATAAAGTGCTGTTAAAAGAGAAAGGCTTGGGGAAATAGATCTTTTTTAAGGGATGCTTGGCCTCTCTAACGTTTTCGGTGGTCAGCTGTTCCACAGTTTGGGAGCATAAGTGGGAAAAGCTGCATCTCCAATGTTCTCTTTGGAGGGGTTTTGAGGAACTCTATAAATCCAGCCTGTCGTGGAGGAACATAGAGCAGCAGGAAGTCTGACTGTTAAAGTCTCGATATCATCTCCATCTCTCAGTGTCAGTCCCTCTGGTTCTCGTCGGGGTCGTGGTGTTTGCCGTGAGCGGGATCTTTGCAGACCCTCTGAACGAGTGCCTCCAGGACGCCGACTACGGCGAGCTCCTGGACATCGCGGTCAAAGGCCTCCCCGCCTCTAAGACTCCTCGACATGTCGCAGTCATCGGAGGGGGCATCGCTGGACTCACCGCCGCCAAGTTTTTAGAAGATGCCGGACATAAGGTAAGAGGAAGTAATGACTTGGAATGTCACCATGAGCACACCGCTTCTGAGTGGACACTTGATGTGGAGATTTTGTGGACAACAAGGTGACCATAATAGAAGCCAGTAACCGCATCGGAGGACGAGTGGAGACCTTCAGGAACAGTAGAGAAGGCTGGTACGCAGAAGTGGGCGCCATGAGGATCCCCAGCTTTCATAAGTGAGTCCAGTTATAATTATGCCATCAATAAATAACTACAGTATCTAAGTACTCAAGTACTCGATTTAGTAGATTGCCACTTTAAGTACGGGACTTCATCCACCACTGGTCTCGCCTCTAAAGAACAATGTCAAATCTCTCTGACGTAGATCAAATATTCATCCTGTTCCACAGGATTCTGCTTTCCTTCGCCTCCAAATTGCAAATTTCCCTAAACCCCTTCATCCAAAATGACGTGAACACGTACTATTTTGTAAATGGAGTGCGACAGAAAACGGGCGCCGTGGGAAACAATCCCAATGTGCTGAACTACAGCTTGAATGAAGGAGAGAGGGGGAAGTCGGCAGCTCAACTCTTCAGTCAGGCGCTCTGGAAGGTTTGTACACATTCATGTTGTAATATTAGGATTTTTAGTTGCACAAGGATGAGGATGTGTTTCTAATCTGTTCACAGGTGCAGGATGATCTCAAGACCATCGGCTGCAGCGCCATGATTGATAAATACGATTCCTACACAGTGAAGGTAAACATCTTCACGTTGCCACGCAGGTCGGAGCTTGAATCTGAATATTTTCACATTCTACGTTTGATCGCTGACAGGAATACCTGGTGAAGGTGGGCAATCTGAGTCGTGGTGCCCTGAGGATGATCGGAGACATCCTGAACGAAAACAGCCTCTTCTACACGTCGCTGATAGAGATGCTGTACATTCAGTCGGACATCAGCGACAGCACCGAGTAAGAAATATTACATTTGACTGTTTTGTGTCTGGCAGCACACAGACCTACAGAGGCAGAAATAAAAGTGAGACAGAGAATTATCACCAGGCAGCAGTGGTGGGCCGTCAGGGCAGCTAGGCCTTCTCTGCTGGCCTAAACAGAATCACACAGTTAGAGCTATTTTATCATTTAATAATTCTTCATAAATACACTACATGTATTATCATTATTTTTCCCATTAGCTTATTTTCTCATTGCACAGCTCCTGTCTTCCTCTGTTGCTCTGCTTCCAGCACAGCTTGTTTTAAGGAGAGCTTTTATCCAATCAGATTCAGCCCCTATGTCTCTATGTAAGGAGAGAGGCCTGAGGCCCGCTAGAGAGACTTTGCAGATTAAAGTAAATGGAGACGATGTTGTTGATTGTCATAGTCTTCAACCAATCAGATCTTTAGTTTGACATGTTGGGCGTATTCTTTGACGTGCCAGTGGTATCGAGGTAACCTGCTAAGTACGTCTGCATTAAGGTGCGCCGTGATTGGTCAGTGGGCCAGCGTGACTTTTGTCAAACAGAAAGCTAGCTAGCAGATCTTAGTGTTTAGTAAGAGTTCATGTTGAAACATAAGAGAAGTTATGACATTTTTAGCGTTTTGCTTGGTGTAGATTCTTTTTATTTTTAACCTAGCTTTGTTTTTTTAACACTCAATGGCTGAAAGAGGAGAAATGGATTTAGGAGTTACTGACTTTGTTAACAAAGAAAGGAGGATGGACTTTGTCTGCAGTAGCGCTACTACTGTGTTCATTTGTCTATGGTGTCGTTTTTATGAATAATATGAACGGCTCGTGCTCTAGCGCTGCAGTGTTGCTTTGTTGTCATATAAATATATGTGACTGGTTCTTGTGAGTTTGTTCTTGTGTTAATTACCTTGATTCTGACTTGTCCGTTAATGACGAAGCATCCCATCATCGCGGGGTTAGGTTCGGACATTTGATTCTCTGTTTGGTGTTTTGTTTTCTTTAACAAAGCAAGCATGATGGTCTGGAGAAATGGGGATTATGTGGTGATTGCTTTAGCCCTGTTTGAATCAGTAGGGAACAGCTAAATGCTGTGGGGAGAGTTCGTAGATTGTGTGCCGCTGTTGTTTCCCCGCTAAGCTAGTTAGCTTAGCCTCCCTGAAGACACGTGTGGGGCCTCAGCTGTTTTTTGTTATTGTTCTGGGTTCAAAAGGTCACAGCCCGTTGTCTGTTACGTGAGCGCAGTCCACCGAAAACATTATATTTCCCACAATTTAAGCTTCTGCATTTTCCAAATGCACTAGTATTATTCAAATGTAGTGTTCGGTTCGTAAGCCTCGTACCGAATGGTTTAATGCGAATACGTGTATTGTTACACCCCTAGAAACCAATAACCGTAGCTGTGGCGTCATAATGAGATTATTAGGAGATGGCTCAAGTGTAGTAGGACAGCACAGAAGGCCCAGGTATAAAATGCACGGCATTCTCTGCATTCTCTCTAGTGTCCACCAGGGGGCGACTCCTCTGGTTGTATAGAAGTCTATGAGAAAATGACTCTACTTCTCTCTTGATTTATTACCTCAGTAAACATTGTAAACATGAGTTTATGGTCTCAATCTCTAGTTTCAAGTCTTCTTCAATACAGCATGATGTTCATTTAGTACATTATGGTCCATTTAGAGTCAAACAGACCATAAAGCAGGGGATGCTTTAGGGGCGGGGCTACACGGTGATTGACAGGTCTCTACCAGAGACGTATACGGCGTCTCTACGTCACTCCTCCTCAGTCCAAATATGGTCACTTCCTGTTCACTGGTTGCAAAAAACAAAATGGCGACGGACAAAATGCCAAACTCGCTGCTTCAAAACATCAGTCCACAAACCAATGAGAGACAAACCATAATTTAGTGTATGAACATCATGCTGTATTGAAGAAGACTTGCAGAGCTTGTGACTAAGAGGTTTTTATTATGTTCCAGGTACTTTGAGGTGACAGATGGTTTTGATCACATCCCGAGGGCTTTATTCCAGATGTTAAATGCCACGACCCTCCTCAACTCTAAGGTCAAGCTCATCAATCACGCAGGAGGCCGCGGAGTGACGGTAACATACCAGGACAGGCGTAGCTCGGGCTCCCTGACCAACCTGACGGCGGACTACGCCCTGGTCACGGCTTCGGCCAAGGCCGCCGTCTTCATCGACTTCCAGCCGCCTCTCTCCGCGGACAAGACGGAGGCCCTGCGCTCGGTCCACTACGCCAGCACCACCAAGGTGATACTCAGCTTCTCGGAGCGGTTCTGGGAGAAAGAGGGCATCAGAGGCGGGAAGAGCATCACGGACCGGCCGTCCCGCTTCATCTTCTACCCGAGCCACGGCTTCCCCGGCACGGCGGCGGGCGCCCTGCTGGCGTCCTACACCTGCTCCGACGATTCCACCCTCTTCCAAGGGGTGAGCGAAGACGAGCTGACGGCCGTGGTCCTGGAGGACTTGGTGAAGATCCACGGGGAGTACATCAGGGCCCTGTGGACGGGGGGCCTGGTGAAGAAGTGGGGCTTGGATCCGTACAGTCTGGGAGCTTTCGCCCTGTTCACGCCCTACCAGCAGGGTCAGTACGCCAGGGAGCTGTTCCAGAGCGAGGGACGGGTGCACTTTGCAGGAGAACACACCGCCACGCCGCACGGGTGGATCGAAACCGCCATGAAGTCTGCACTCAGGGCCGCGAGGAATATTAATAACCTCACGGTTTAGTTTTCATGAATCCGTTCCTTCGTGATCCGTCTTATAGAATTCGTCCGATGTGTTGTTTTGGTCGTATATCTTGTGGATACTGGTGTATCAGTGTGCACCCCCTTCAGATATGTGTATTTTTGTGTTTTGTACATATTTATTGATTTCGGTATGAATTCTGATGAGACTCCACAAAGCTTAGCGTGAATACCAGTTTAATTATCATCCCCGTGGTGGTGATCTTCAGGACTTTACTGTTTACATGATGCATGCAGAGGACGATGATTTTAACACTGAATAAAGAGCAGAAACTATTATTTTCAGCTCTGATAAATGTGCTTTTTTTATTTTTTTATGAAACAATTCATTGTTTGGTTTAAAAAATGTCTAAAAAATGGTGGGAAAAGTGTCCAAGAGTCCGAGGCGGTGTATGCTAATTGTTTGTTTTGCTTATTGCCAGAATATTCAGTCTACTGACAATTAAGTTATTTCATTATTTAATCAATATTTGGCATTTTTTGCTTGATAAGTGACTCACATGATGTATTAGTTATCTATTAATTGTCTTATTAATTCAACTCTACTCTGAATACGGAGTAAAACTGTGTATTTAAACAGCAAAAATACGTGCTTTTGTTTTTTATAAACCTTGATGACTCATGAACGGAGGACGTGACTTTTTAACAGGTCTTAAAATCTACATGAGTAAATATTTTGCAGCCAAATCAAATAGTTTTCAGGATATTCAGCCTTTGTTTCTTTATAACACATTTAATACTTTACAGAGTTTGTATAAAGGCAATAAAGTAGTTCATGAATATGAGTTTACAGATAATTGTAATTCCTCTTTATTGGAGTTTGTTTTATGGCGTTTTGCTGTTTACTCTTGTTGTCTTTTTGATTCTTCGCAGTTCATTTTGTTTGTTCGCCTTCTGGCATTTTGGAAAATAATGCAACATCAGCATAAACACCTTTGTGCGTAATTGTAGCCCTCGTGTCATCTGTTGTTGTGCAATGTGTAAACAAAGCTTTAAGCAGCTCCATCAGTAACGTGTCACATTCATATCTATACATCAGTATCTCTCTAATAATGTTAATAATAAATAATACTTTTGTTTTGGAGTTGGCAAGAAATGTGTTTTAAGGTGGTTGCAGACACACCTGGTGGAGATCTGCACTCTGACTTTCTGGTTTATCATTTAATAAATATTTATATGAAAAAATATACAATGTCGTTGCGGTTGTCTTTTTCTAAATAATCACTTCATCTTCATACTTTTTCTCTAACCCGTGATGTTTTCTACTGAGAAGACAAGTCCCGCCCTTTCCGGTTGACCACTATGGGACCTTAATTTGGAAAAAATATACATAGTAGTCAATGGCAAGAAACAAATAATTATCCGATCACGTTTGTCAGTTTAAAAAGATAACTTTGAATGTCAAGATAGTCGCGTTTTGCTGTAAAACTGTTGACGTATAAGACTGACAATACGTAGTTAAAAAGTCTTCACTTGAAAGTCGCAAAATTGACGTCCTTCTTTTCCGCAACCAGTGAACAGGAAGTGACCATATTAGGACTGAGGAGTGACGTAGAGACGCCGTATACGTCTCTGGTAGAGACCTGTCAATCACTGTGTAGCCCCGCCCCTAAAGCATCCCCTGCTTTATGGTCTGTTTGACTCTAAATGGACCATAATGTACTAAATGAACATCATGCTGTATTGAAGAATACTTGAAACTAGAGATTGAGACCATAAACTCATGTTTACAATGTTTACTGAGGTAATAAATCAAGAGAGAAGTAGAGTCATTTTCTCATAGACTTCTATAGTTTTAACACATGAAGCTTTGACTTCACTCTTTAGAACCAGAGGTTTTGCCAAGATTGACTGGTGTACCAAATATCAGTTTTCCAGTAGTCCACCTCCTTTTTGAGCTCAGACATACGAACCAGTGAGATTTAGTTCACCGATACCTTTCACACAAAACCAAACGATACTACCATAAACATTTAATTAGGTCTCATGGACGACACCAGAAGGGGCTTCCCCCCTCTACAGCTGGATTGTTTCCGTGCTTCAATCCCCTTTTTGTTAAGTTCACAAAAGGATCACAGACAGGATGGTGAACGTGAGACCACAGTGTGTCACTTTACTCATGTCACATTACAGGATATGTAAACGTCCGTCGTGCACACGATCTTCCATCAACACGATACAAAACATTTCATTAATGTCATCACATTGTTGTCCTCTTTTAGTCCATCATCCTCATCCTCATCATCATCAATGAGCGCCCTTCTGCACCATCTGGGTGAAGCGGTTGGTGATGGTCAGGGTGGTGTCGATGAAGCGCTCCACACAGCTCACCAGACACGTCTCCGTCCGGTGGTCCAGCTTGGAGCCCGGACTGTCCACACACTTGTCCCAGCAGACGTCCGTGAACGTGTGCACCTGGAATAAATAGAAGAAAACTGATTTCATATATTGTCTTGGGTGGATTTTTAGTTTTGAACAGATTGCAGAAACAAACTTTTTAGACCTCGTTATGTTTGGATGAATCGTTTGCTTTAATGTGATCACTGACTGGAGCTGGAGCTCGACCCATACTGGATGAGATGGAGGCCGTTACTTTACCTTATTGAGCGTTTTAAAGAAGGATACATGAGCCAATATTTAGTTTTTAACATAAATGTGTAACAAAAACAAACAAGTATACACTATATATATATATACACATATGTATATTATGTGTATATGTATACATACACATATATATGCATGTGTATGTGTATGTATACACACCAGTCCATGGTACTGACAGTCCATTAGAATACAGGTGTTAAATTAGTAAATTACATAATAATGCATGTAATACACACTAATAATAATAATAAACTAACTTTCTAATGGGACGGTTTGCTTCAGTGCAGAAAAAAATTTAAATTCGTATCATATTGTTAGTCGGAAATCAAATAAACCTTGAATTGTAAGACCTGCCAGTAGGAATCACAGTTAGCATAGTTAGCACAGCTAGCACAGTTAGCATACAAACCTGGGCCTGGAACTGCGCTTTCTGTTGCTCTATCGCGATCATACGCTGGAGCTCCGTCGCCTCTGCTTTCTCCGACGCGTTCAAGTTATCAAACCCGTCCATAGTGTCTGTCAAACGGCCACAGTAGACCCGTGTTATGCCCTGACCTTCGGCTTCAAACCGCGAGTGTAGCGCGCAGTCTGTCAAACTACCGCTGATCTACGCGTCACGAGCTGCGCGACGCACGGCGACGGCGCCTCCCTGTGACATTGTGTAAATCGACGTACTAGACGTGACGCAGCACGTGACGCTCACAAAGATGTTTTATGGTAAACAGGAGCTGCCTCAAGAGAAAAATAGTTGACCTAAAATCATTTACAAGTCTAACTTAGGGATAATAGATTTTATTATTTATTTTATTTTATTATTTTATTAATATTTTATTGGTTAGTCATTTTTGTAACCGACATAATTTATTTTTATTTACCATCTTGTTCCCTTTGGTGCTTACTATACTTGTTCTAATAATAACAATATTCATCATAATAATACATTTTATTTGTACAGCGCTTTAAAAGGTACTCAAAGGCACTTTATATGGTAAAAACAGAAACAATAAAGGAAATAACAATATATATAAACAAGGCAGATAGATTACAATATAATAATAATAATACAAACCAAAATAACACACATATCGTAGACATATATTAATAAAATATAATATATAGTACTAATCCACTTTTTTAAAATCATGTTTTGTTTTATTTTTTTAAATAATATCATGTGAGTTTTTGGAGAAGGCCCATGTTAAACATTAAGATATTAATGTATTAATTTACTTAATTTATATTAAATCAAAAGCGTGTTGAGACAAAACCATTAATCCGCAATCTAATTAATAAAACCCTTCATATTGATGATCAATGTTTTATGTAATAATGAATGATCTGCATGAGAAGTTTTATTAAAAAAATGTATTAATAAAACATAATACAATCCAAAATAACACACACATCGTAGACATATATTCATGAAATATAATATATAGTAATGAAAATAATTTAAAAGTGAATTATGTTAATTTAAGGGTTGTAATAAACTGTGAGATGATTCAAATTGAATCCACTTTTTTTAATCATGGTTTTATTTTTTAAATAATATTATGTAAGCGTTTTTGGAGAAGGCCCATGTTAAACATTAATATATGAATTTACTTAATTTATGTATATATTAATTCAATATAGTATATAGTACTGAAAATGAATTAAAAAGTGAATTATGTTGATTTGAGGTGATAATAAACTGCTCCTTTTTAATCATGGTTTTATTAGATTTTTATTTTTTTAATAATATCATGAAAGAGTTTTTGGAGAAGGCCCATGTTAAACATTAAAATATTAACTCACTTAATTCGAGATACTTGAATAAAACCCGTTAAACGGTGTGAGTGATCCTCTCAAACATCCGCCATCTTTGCTCCGCTGACGACGCAATACAACAACCACATCCGGGTAACTGTGGTTAACCTTGGTTGGCGGATAATCATGGCGGCCATCGTTCGGTTGAGTTATGTGTGTCGCAGAGGAGTCAAACGTGAGTACTTCTGCCTGTTTTCAGCGGTTTTTACGCTCTTTATGTGAGACAGTTGGACAGCAGGACGTTTCGACAGAAGAGAAGCCGAATATTAGCTGAGTACGTACGAACAAAAGCACGTCTAGCGGAGACGAACTGCTGCTTTCAAGATCACGACTTTAGCTAACAAACGTTCTGAAAAAATCAAGTCAACAAATAGTGAATTTTAAAGTAAACACTCTTACGATGAAATAGGACACGGTAAAACATTAAAAAGACGTTATTGTGAGATGGCAAGACTTGGTTTTTAATCCGGCTGATAGACGAACCAAAGAGCAATATAACGTACTTCAGTTAGAGTTCATGTGAGGTAAAGAGTGCTCACTACCGCCCCCTGTGACTGTTTACACACATGACACCTGACTCAATGGAAACCAGATGTTTTTTTGTACCACATGTTTATTACTGTATTTAAACAAAAAAAAAAATAGTTATGTATATTTTCTAGTGAGTAGGTTGTGATGTACTATGATGTCATAAGAGAGTGTATTATTATTATTATTATAAAACGTGATTCCTCATCTTTCTCTCCTCAGCTCTGTTGATCCGACCGCTGGTCGTTCCTCACAAGTACCAGGAGCAGCCTCACCAGCTCACTGCAAGGATCCATGCCTCACAGGCTCTCCACGGTCAGTGCTCACTAGGGGAAGTACTACTGGTACTACATGCAGTATGAGGAGTACTACATGCAGTATGAGGAGTACTACATGCAGTACTACATGCAGTATGAGGGCTACTACATGCAGTATGAGGGCTACTACATGCAGTATGAGGACTACTACATGCAGTATGAGGAGTACTACATGCAGTATGAGGAGTACTACATGCAGTATGAGGAGTACTACATGCAGTATGAGGAGTACTACATGCAGTATGAGGAGTACTACATGCAGTACTACATGCAGTATGAGGGCTACTACATGCAGTATGAGGACTACTACATGCAGTATGAGGAGTACTACATGCAGTATGAGGAGTACTACATGCAGTATGAGGAGTACTACATGCAGTATGAGGAGTACTACATGCAGTATGAGGAGTACTACATGCAGTATGAGGAGTACTACATGCAGTATGAGGAGTACTACATGCAGTACTACATGCAGTATGAGGGCTACTACATGCAGTATGAGGACTACTACATGCAGTATGAGGAGTACTACATGCAGTATGAGGAGTACTACATGCAGTATGAGGAGTACTACATGCAGTATGAGGAGTACTACATGCAGTATGAGGAGTACTACATGCAGTATGAGGACTACAACATGCAGTATGAGGAGTACTACATGGACTACTACATGCAGTATGAGTACTACATGCAGTAGTACTACATGCAGTATGAGTAGGGATGATGCATAAAGTACTGCATGTGACAGTGATATGTTAAAATGTTCAGACTAATATTAATACCAATGAACAAATAACTAAATTACTGTTATTGATTCGCTGTAGTTGTGTTTCCTGTGGAGGGTAGTTGTACCTGTCTGTGTGTTTCCTGTGGAGAGTAGTTGTACCTGTCTGTGTGTTTCCTGTGGAGAGTAGTTGTACCTGTCTGTGTGTTTCCTGTGGAGGGTAGTTGTACCTCTGTGTGTTTCCTGTGGAGGGTAGTTGTACCTCTGTGTGTTTCCTGTGGAGAGTAGTTGTACCTGTCTGTGTGTTTCCTGTGGAGGGTAGTTGTACCTCTGTGTGTTTCCTGTGGAGGGTAGTTGTACCTCTGTGTGTTTCCTGTGGAGAGTAGTTGTACCTGTCTGTGTGTTTCCTGTGGAGGGTAGTTGTACCTGTCTGTGTGTTTCCTGTGGAGAGTAGTTGTACCTGTCTGTGTGTTTCCTGTGGAGAGTAGTTGTACCTGTCTGTGTGTTTCCTGTGGAGAGTAGTTGTACCTGTCTGTGTGTTTCCTGTGGAGGGTAGTTGTACCTCTGTGTTTCCTGTGGAGAGTAGTTGTACCTGTCTGTGTGTTTCCTGTGGAGAGTAGTTGTACCTGTCTGTGTGTTTCCTGTGGAGGGTAGTTGTACCTCTGTGTTTCCTGTGGAGAGTAGTTGTACCTGTCTGTGTGTTTCCTGTGGAGAGTAGTTGTACCTGTCTGTGTGTTTCCTGTGGAGGGTAGTTGTACCTCTGTGTTTCCTGTGGAGAGTAGTTGTACCTGTCTGTGTGTTTCCTGTGGAGGGTAGTTGTACCTGTCTGTGTGTTTCCTGTGGAGGGTAGTTGTACCTGTCTGTGTGTTTCCTGTGGAGAGTAGTTGTACCTGTCTGTGTGTTTCCTGTGGAGGGTAGTTGTACCTCTGTGTGTTTCCTGTGGAGGGTAGTTGTACCTCTGTGTGTTTCCTGTGTTGTGGACCAGGTGTCTGTGGTTCAGGTCTGAGCTCTTGTGGTCCACAGTTGGCAGCTCTAACACTGAGAGGTTCATGTGCCGTCAGGTCTCACCTGTTAGTGGGTCATTTAAATCATGACGGAAGAAACCGATATATCTGTTAAATACCACAGCTGGGCTTCGTAGTCCTCTGTGTTTATTCATGTCTTCATTTGACCTGATTGACATCATTTAAAACATCTTTATCTTGAAAAAACTCAACTTGTTAAAGCTAAAAAACAAGTGTTACAGAATTGTTAAAAACACTTGAAGTGTCACGTTGGCACTAAGTTTAATACATTTAGTGAATTAAAAACACTTAAATGATGTCACTAAAAGTCAATACTCTGAGGATTGACTAAAATGTGTGTATATATATATATATATATATATATATATATATATATATATTTATTAATAATACCACTTCTTTTTTTTAAATAAATAAAATGAAATGATAATAATAGAGGATAAAAGCACACACAGAATGCACCAAACATATAAAACATTTGATGTAGTTTCCAGGAAAAATAATGCACTAATATAAAAAAATCATATTTTTTTTTAATAATACAAATTTCATAATTACAATATAATAATAGTCCTAAATTAAAGGAACAGTTTAACACTTGTATTCACTTCATGTCCAGAGTTGGATCGTAACATTAATAATAAACTATGATGAATATTAGTTAAATATGAAGCTCCAGTCAACAGCTGTGGCCAAGAAGTAGTGAAAGCACACGATTGTGATGTTTTCATTTCTGCTTTATTCAATAATAGTTGAGCTTTAGAGGAGCCGGGAGGACGGAACAGCTGCTGAGTCTCCTCCAAAGTCAAATCACTTCAAACGATGGAAAGACGACCAAACAAATCTCCTCCGAGTCCATTTCATGACTCCTCTTCCTCCTCCTCCATCTCTTCCTTCTTCTCCTCCATCTCTTCCTCCTCCTCTTCTTCCTCCTCCTCCTCTGAGACATCTCTGGTTCACCCTCACAGTATTAACAGTAACTAAATGTGTGTACCTGACATCTATCCAGGTAAAGATAACGTACAGTTGTGACCTTGTGTGTTGACTATCTGCTGTTTGTTCTCTCTGCAGCAGGCTCCGCCTCCAAGGCCGCCTCTCTGCACTGGACCGGGGAGCGAGCGGTGAGCGTCCTGCTGCTGGCCCTCGGACCCGTCGCCTATTTTCACCCCGTTCCCATCGTCGACTACTCGCTGGCTGCTACTCTGACTCTGCACGGACACTGGTGAGACTCACCTGATATGACTTGTGTAATATGTTACTTTGAATATGTTGAATCAACACCTGCCCTCCGTTTCTAAACCACAGCTTTCAAATGACAGTTTCCCTTCTGGTTTCCTCTGGTTGAGGTTTGACCACAGGACGGCCGGGCTAATTCCTCTTCTAGTGGCAGTTCTTGTTCTTGAATATTTCTCTCTCTCTATATATATATATATATACACACACACACACACACACACACACACACACACACACACACACACACACACACACACACACACACACACACACACAGGTGGTTAATAGTTTGGTTGAAGCGGTTTTAGAGAGGAAAAACTGAGTACGTTAATGGTCATTTTGGGGGCTAACCTCCGGTTCTGTGTGAAAAAGCTGCATTCTCTCTAGTGTCCACCAGGGGGCGACTCCTCTGGTTGTATAGAAGTCTATGAGAAAATGACTCTACTTCTCTCTTGATTTATTACCTCAGTAAACATTGTAAACATGAGTTTATGGTCTCAATCTCTAGTTTCAAGTCTTCTTCAATACAGCATGATGTTCATTTAGTACATTATGGTCCATTTAGAGTCAAACAGACCATAAAGCAGGGGATGCTTTAGGGGCGGGGCTACACCGTGATTGACAGGTCTCTACCAGAGACGTATACGGCGTCTCTACGTCACTCCTCAGTCCAGATGTGGTCACTTCCTGTTCACTGATGGACATTAGAGAGAATGCAGGTTTGAAGACACTTGTGCATCGGCTTCATTCGGAGGTTGCCGCCTGGTTCATACACGAACAGATTATGATTTTAAAGATGGAGATCATATGAATGAAAGTCCTTTGAACCGTCCACAAACTCATTTCCTCATGTCTCCACTCAGCACTAACATTGAGCTCGTTCACTGACCTTTGGTGAGCATCTGTCAGCGGCTGTTCCTTCAGCCCCGGTTAGTCCAGCTCTGTTTGCAGACTCGAGGCGGCGGCTTTAGCTTAGCGTCACGCCGATGTGTTCCTCCGTCAGTTAAAGCGCAGACTAAACGGCTTAACAGGTGTGGGCCACAAATCCCAGTCACGAGTAGCGATAAGTCTTTGTTAAGCCGCGGGTCGGTATCTCAAAAGAGGGTCGAGCCGATT
This sequence comes from Leptoclinus maculatus, assembly GCA_032191485.1. Taxonomy (NCBI): domain Eukaryota; kingdom Metazoa; phylum Chordata; class Actinopteri; order Perciformes; family Stichaeidae; genus Leptoclinus; species Leptoclinus maculatus. The sequence goes on from JAVDOI010000126.1 coordinate 321,465, forward strand.
CCTCTTTGAACAAAGCCGGTTAACACGAATGCTGCGACGTCATTGGGCTCGTCTGAAGCATGAGAACGATCGGTAACGCTTCCTCTTCTCAACCGGTACCGTGGATAAACGGGATGTTACAGCGCCAAGCAACGGAACGCCTTCAATAACATCACGCTTCTTTAAATGAAGGTGGCAGAGGCCTGAGAGACCCAGTGCTCATGTTCACTGAGCAGAGCCTGAAGGCATCATAATGTACCTGAAGTGAACCTCCGTTGGTTAGCCGTTAGCGGTGCTGCTAACGTTACTAGCTCTCCTCCTGTTGGTTTAAACACTGGTTGGTTGTTTACAATGAAACATGATCAGAGATCAGAGACTAGAAACACATGTTCTACTGAGTATAACGATCCTGTTTCCTGTTTCCTGTCTCCTCGTAGGGGGCTCGGTCAGCTGCTGACGGACTACGTCCACGGAGACGCAAAGATCAAGATGGCCAACGCGGGCCTCTTCCTCTTGTCCACGGTGACCTTCGCCGGTCTTTGCTACTTCAACTACAACGACGTGGGAATCTGCAAAGCCGTCGCGCTGCTCTGGAGCAAATGAACAGGACTGGCTGATTGTAAAAACATATATATATAAATATATCATTGTTGACACTATAACAGAGAAGTGTCGTAACAGACTTGGTTTGTTGCTCAAAAAAACATCCGTTTCCTGTTTCCAGATATGTGGGCGATGAGCTTCTTTAAGATACGTCCTGTTGATTTATGTCCAATTACAAAATAAGATATTCTGACATTCAATTGTTTCATTTACCGGAGACATTCGTGTTTTCAACAAAAACATCTGCAGAACACGTAACTTATTTCATTCATGTTCGGGGTTCCTTTTCTTGTAGCTGATTTCTTCTTCTCTGATTTTGTTTCCATCACATTGTGTACATACTTTATTTTATTTGTGCCCGTTAACCCATCAGAATAACAACATATTGACTTGTTCTTCACGTATGAATTACAAGCTCCTCCCACTTTGAGTCAGCAGACAGCAAATAAAACAGACACATTTTGAAAGTATTAAATGTGCTTTTATTTTGGAAGTATAAGTGACTTGCTGGCAGTTGTTTGATCACTGTGTGTCTGTCTGATAACATTCAACATGGCCTCTCATCATTTACTCTAATAACACACACCCTGCATGCCGCTCCTGTTTTTATACCTCTGGTTTGTTATTCACTGAATCTGGATTCAGTCCTTCAGTAAATGTTTGACAACTTAAACAACTCTGTCTTCAATTATTGTAACTTTGTAATTTCTGTTCCATTCACATCTTTTCAGATTAAAAACGCACAACAATGAGATGTGGCGAGAACTAAATTGCACTGTTTCTGCCTCGGTGCAATAAAGTTGGCTTTACAGATTATTTTTCATATTTCTTTACATTTTATGAACACAATGTTTACAATGACAGAGTACAAAATACATGTTATTGTGACAAACAAACCGTGTTTTGAGGTACAATTACTTTCTTTCAATAGAGTCTGGTGGCTTCAGTTCCTCGTCTTTTATATGTTTTGACATTTAAATTTTTTTAATGAACACAATGTTTACTCTCTATATATATCTATATATATATATCTATATATATATATATATATATATATATATATATATATATATATATATATATATATATAGATATATATATATCTATATCTATATATATATATATATGACTGAAGAGAACAAAAGGATTAATCATTGTCTTTCATGCTTTTATTTTGTAGAAAACTCCTCTTTACTAATAGAAGTTAATTAATTTAGCACACAGAGAAGCAAAAGCTCTACAATCTGTTCAACCAGGCTGACGAAGAAGAAGAATAGAATAAATCCGTTATTGGTAAAAGAAACTAGAAGCTTAGATTTAAATAGGAACAACTTCCTGTTTCACAATAAAACAGCAGAGAACAAGCTGGAATTAACAGGCAACGCGTTGCTTTAGAGAAGCTCTTCTTCAGACTTCACAACAGAAACACGAGGTTACTTCAGCTGAACACATCACAGTTTAAACCTCGAATTTAACCATAAAGTTCAATTATTATCGAGGGTCATTTACGTTTTTCTAGACGGGAAAACAAATAAGAAATGAAAGGTATCTGAGAGAAAATGGTTCTAAACAAGTTTTTATCATTTAATTCTTCTTTTGGGGCGCAAAACTATTTCAAATGTAAATAAATCATTTGTTGTCTGAATCATTTTGTGTCTGTTGAAAATCATCATTAAAGAAAAAGAAAAGAAGGAAAAACATCAATATAACAAGCGACTCCAAACCTTTAAACGGAAAAACAAACTAAATATCTGCACATTATTAAACAGGACTATAAAAAACACTCAATTTAACAATGCAAACATCTAGAAAAACAGTACGTTGATTTTTCCCCTTTTTGTTTCATAAAAAATCAAGGTAAGTTGTAATTAATTAAATGTAAATGACAAAATGACACAGTGAAGGCTGTAAGTTGTAATCCTTAATGAGACAAACAACAGGGATGACATCCTTTCAAATCATTATTTACACAACAAAACCTGACAGGACTCGTCCACTTCATCTTTACCTTTTTTAATTAACACCAGCATCTCCAGAGACGGGTCTTCCCCTTCGGGCGCGAATCCCAGGAACTCAGTCGGGAACATGGAGGACTCTAACTGATACATGTTGCTCGGTGACAGTTTGGTCATGTAGAACAACGCCTTGTGGTTGATTTCCTTAATGTTCTTCGGCAGAGCGTCCTGTAGGGAACCACACGAGGAAAACCGGGTTTAATTCTCCTCAGATGAACCTGAAAGGGTTAATCTATACACTCCATCTGTGCTCTCGCCAAAGATACCAGACTACATTAAGAAAAGTCAGTGGAGTCTGGTGGCTTTGGCAGAAACTTCCTCTTGTTATTCAGCTGGTGGTTGTGCATTCTTCCCATAAGTATTTTTTTGGTCAGCAAACAATAAAATGAAAATAAAATGAGCGTCCATCTCTGGATGTCTGGGTGTGACGTGGTGTTATCACAGCTGCATTAGAACCTTTCTGACTGTCTTTACTGAACCGTACGAGACTTGCTGACGTTCCACAGCAGATGTTTTCAATCTGTGAGGAGCGTGGGCGGGTTGAACTGAGGAGACTCAGAGAGAGATCATCGTTACTGCGGACAAACGTCACAGAAAAGAAGAGAGAAGTCATTGGACCTCATGCAAGAACATTTTCACGTTATTATCGTAACTTTCTCTTAAGAGCCACGTCAGATTCAGCTAACTCTCGTAGCTTCAGATGACTGAGTAAATGAGCGTGTGTTCATTTGCATTAATTAACGCCCCAAATAATAGTATATGAGGCTACACCTGATGCATTCTCTCTAGTGTCCACCAGGGGGCGACTCCTCTGGTTGTATAGAAGTCTATGAGAAAATGACTCTACTTCTCTCTTGATTTATTACCTCAGTAAACATTGTAAACATGAGTTTATGGTCTCAATCTCTAGTTTCAAGTCTTCTTCAATACAGCATGATGTTCATTTAGTACATTATGGTCCATTTAGAGTCAAACAGACCATAAAGCAGGGTATGCTTTAGGGGCGGGGCTACACAGTGATTGACAGGTCTCTACCAGAGACGTATACGGCGTCTCTACGTCACTCCTCCTCAGTCCAAATATGGTCACTTCCTGTTCACTGGTTGCAAAAAACAACAACATTGTGACGGCCGTAACCCAAGATGGCCGAATTTGAGGCTTCAAAAACATCAGTCCACAAACCAACAGGTGACGTCACCGTGACTATGTCCACTCCTTGTATACAGTCTGTGGTTGCATACTACAGTGTAGTAGAACATCCTGTTATTTTTGGATACTGTAAATGACAACTTATATATCGGGGCTGCCACCACTTTGGGTACACGCTGTACATAACTGTACACTTGTACTCACCATGTTCTCAGAATAAATCTTTTGATTGGGACCGCAGCATGCCACCACGTTCTTGCCCTCGTTCTTCGCATACAGCATGGTGGGCACCCCGTCTCGTCCTTCTGTCTCAGACTCACGGTATCGCTGGAATGTAAACTTGCAGTCTAAAAAGAAAAAACACAGGACGAGCATGAGGAGAAAGTAGCACCAGCTGGATGATCATCAGTAGATCCATGTTAATGGACAGTTTAACAGGTGTGCAGTAATACTCATTAAATCCTCCATCAACAAACATACACATACATGTATATATATATATATATATATACATACATATATACATACATATATACATTGTTGAGAAAAACGTAAGAATTGTAAACGCATTTCATATTGTGCTCGCTTACAAGATATATGCATTAAAACTTAGCGCGCACACACACACACACACACACACACACACACACACACACACACACACACACACACACACACACACACACACACACACACACACACACACACACACACACACACACACACACACACACACACACACACACACACACACACACACACACACACACACACACACACACACACACACACACACACACACACACAGAGAAAACGTCAGGCCTGCAGGCTACGTCTGCCGTAGGACATAATGTACACACAGAGCCTCTTCCTGGTATCAGAGGCAGAGCGCTGTAAACCACTGTCACACCATGTGACAGGCAGAGCACAGAAACACATTTGGCTCTCAGAACGGACTTCTTCTCCGCTCTTTTACAGACACTTCAGACTCAGCCTGCGCTCTCCACCCAGACAACTTGCAACTTAGCTTTTCGCTCTCCACAGAGAAACACTTAGAAAGTTTACTCTTTATATAAACACTTAACCAATGGGACATTAAGAAACGTAACCAATGGGACATTAAGAAACGTAACCTTATGGGACATTAAGAAACGTAACCTTATGGGACATTAAGAAACGTAACCTTATGGGACATTAAGAAACGTAACCTTATGGGACATTAAGAAACGTAACCTTATGGGACATTAAGAAACGTAACCTTATGGGACATTAAGAAACGTAACCTTATGGGACATTAAGAAACGTAACCTTATGGGACATTAAGAAACGTAACCTTATGGGACATTAAGAAACGTAACCAATGGGACATTAAGAAACGTAACCAATGGGACATTAAGAAACGTAACCAATGGGACATTAAGAAACGTAACCAATGGGACATTAAGAAACGTAACCTTATGGGACATTAAGAAACGTAACCAATGGGACATTAAGAAACGTAACCTTATGGGACATTAAGAAACGTAACCAATGGGACATTAAGAAACGTAACCAATGGGACATTAAGAAACGTAACCAATGGGACATTAAGAAACGTAACCTTATGGGACATTAAGAAACGTAACCTTATGGGACATTAAGAAACGTAACCTTATGGGACATTAAGAAACGTAACCTTATGGGACATTAAGAAACGTAACCAATGGGACATTAAGAAACGTAACCTTATGGGACATTAAGAAACGTAACCTTATGGGACATTAAGAAACGTAACCTTATGGGACATTAAGAAACGTAACCTTATGGGACATTAAGAAACGTAACCAATGGGACATTAAGAAACGTAACCTTATGGGACATTAAGAAACGTAACCTTATGGGACATTAAGAAACGTAACCTTATGGGACATTAAGAAACGTAACCTTATGGGACATTAAGAAACGTAACCTTATGGGACATTAAGAAACGTAACCTTATGGGACATTAAGAAACGTAACCTTATGGGACATTAAGAAACGTAACCTTCGGGACATTAAGAAACGTAACCTTATGGGACATTAAGAAACGTAACCTTCGGGACATTAAGAAACGTAACCTTATGGGACATTAAGAAACGTAACCAATGGGACATTAAGAAACGTAACCTTATGGGACATTAAGAAACGTAACCTTATGGGACATTAAGAAACGTAACCTTATGGGACATTAAGAAACGTAACCTTCGGGACATGATATAAACATAAGCCTTCGGGACATGATAATCATAAGCCTTCGGGACATGATATAAACATCAGCCTAAAACAGCCGAGGCTCTCGCGTCATACTTGACATCTGATAATTTGTTAGAAAAGTCCACCGGGGGTATTTGCTGAAGAGAGAAAACGCAACAACACACATATACATATATATAATACACACACATATACACTTATACATATATATATAAACTCAAACATATACACCTATATATATATATATATATATATATATATGTATATACACACACACACATACATATATACACACATATACATACATATATATATATATATATATATATATATATATACACACACACACACGCATATATACATATATATAATACACACACATGTATATTTTTATTTATACACATATACAGTATATATGTATATGCACACACACACATATATATATATATTTGTATATTTATGTATTCGGCAGCATCTTACCAGGCTGATCAAGCTGTTCGCTCGTTAAGTTTTGTACTTGAAATTGCTGATCAACGTTTAAAAGCAGGAATTTGTTGTCTTTGCTTTGGACCCAATACCAGAGGCACCGTCTGGGATAAATATCAAAACTGTCTTCTTCCAGATCTGCATCATTGGGAGAAAAAACAAACCTGTTATAACTGTTATACCTGTTTATTCTACTACAAATGTAGGAAACTACAGGAAGTGCCTCACCTGTTTCTGCTGCCACCACTTTAAATATGGAGAGCAGTGGACAAAAGAGAAGATTTCAGGGTTTTATACAAAGGAGAATATGGATTATATCAACATTATAACATACAATGTAATATTTCATACCATATCATAGTAATAGAATGTAAAGCCTGTTTACCTTGAAAGTAGAAGGCATCTCCACATGTACCAACACATGTAACGGAGGAGTAGCAGGAAGCCATCGGGGAGAGCTGGTGAGAAACAGGTTATGTAAGACACTATGTGGTTTTATGTTTATTTGTATATTAAATATAGATGTGTGACAGATTAAGGAAAAGAAACGGACTCAAATAGCTGTATCAGGTATGACGATGTAGCTGATCTATTCTGTTCACTTCTATGTTTATGTACATTATTTAGTGGAATTTTAATTTGTTGCTGCATTAAAACGGGTTTCACTGTTCATTTTGAAGATCATTGTTTTCACCATGTTTCTGCTATCTGTTTTATTATTTAAGTAATAAATAATTCAGTCAGTATGTGTCCGTGTATTTAGTTGTTACATTTTGTTTTACAAAGTTAGGAGAGCGAAGTGAAGCCTGATGTGCACATAAAACAAAGGTCTATATATATATACACATACACATATATTATACACATATACAGTGCATTATATACATCATACTATATACATACATATATACATGCTATACATACATAAATCTAATGTTAAATATACATATACTTATATACATATATTTAACATACTAGATTTTATTTAATAATACATTTAATTTATTAATATAATTTTGAATTTAATTAGAGTTTAGGATTTTGAATTGCAAGTTGTTCCATGAATGACCATTGTGTTGATAGAGAACTGTGTATTAATACCACAAACTAAAGAAAACAACTTATAGAATCTTGCTTTTTGTTTACCCTTTTCTTCATAAGAGAGCAACATTGTAGCGTTGTGATGGGACACGTTCTGTCTAAACTCAGTCTGAATGTCGTCATCTCACCGTTCAACTGGTTTGTTTGAAGTTAAGTGATAAACGGTTAACGCACCTTTTCAAGGTGCGGCGTTCACTGCGTCCTCAGGCACCTTTAAACAGAGCGACACACGGGAAAATACACAATATCATAAACGACCTGGCAACCCTTCAGAATAAAGTTACATGTTTCCATTCTCTATATGCAGACTCACCTCTAAAGTCTTTACATTACTCTTATAAAATACACATGATACTATATATACATCATTATATTGTTACCTTCTTCTCAGTCACCACTCTCCGGTGAAGCGTTTCAAAGTGGCTCGAGACACGATCTGCTCTCGTGCTGCTCGACGTGGAGAGGTGTGGATTGGCGCGCGCGTTTGCTAAATCCGTCATAACACGGAAGTGAAAATTAAGAAAGGTCCAAATGAAAAATGCTTTTCCTGTTTCATTCTCTTTTTCTTTCGGCTGAAGCCTGGTGCACGTGGGATCCGTTTATAGCCTCTAAATAAGTGATCTTAAAGTAGTTGGAAGTGTTTAAAGTTGTATTTTTGTTAGTTCTTCTGTTTGCATCTCTAACAAAGACCTCTAGGTTTATGAGTTATGGAGTGAAAGTGGGTTTTGGAGAATTACTGTCTTCACCAGGTGACTCATTCTATATCATGATTCCTTCTCGTTTATTAATACTTTTTCATTTGAAACCAGTTTTGATTTTTAGATTTGTCATCTGGCCACCAGAGGGCCAACACGAGCTGAGGGAGAGAAACCAGCACACGTGTGTTTAATGACTAAACCTTTTGATTCTGTAAACTGTGAGCACTTACAGGATGTATGAATATAGAACAGCGAGAGATGAAACCCTATGAATGTGTGTGTGCTTTCACAATAACAGTGTAATCTCACTAACATGTCTGTTTTACACTCGAAGGGAAACGTGTATTAGTTCCATTTTTTGCAGTTTGTGTTTGTTTGTTTTTGGCCAACTCATACAACAGTTCGCACGATATCTTACGAAGCAGTTACTCCTCATCTTTCACGCTTTCACCGACAAAAGTCCTGCAACACGAGTCAACAAACGCTCGTTACGTGACTACTGTCTTTTCAAAATAAACTTCTGTCTTCACAGGAAACAACTTGGTTAAGTTTCTTACATTTACATTTGCGTTGTAATCTTATTGGGGCCTTTAGGACAAGAACATAAAACAATATTTGGCAATTTCTGCCTGTATTAACTGTACTTATTTACAGATTCACACAAGTTACAAGGGTATTTTACGGTCACTGCTCCAGGGTTGCACAATGAAATGCAGATTGTAGTCCCATTTTGCGACACAGGAAAAACACAAAGATGATATTATATTAGGAGAATGGAGGCTGAGTTGAGGAGTCTCTTTGAAGTCTGGAGGTTCATCAGCTGATTCTTCTGAACCTCTCCAGACGGCAGCAGAGTGGACAGGTTGTGTCTGGGTGGGTTTAGTCTTAATATCCTTTAAGTTCTGCGCTGGCACCTCTTGTCACCGATACCACTGATGCTCAGTAGACGGGTACCAATGAGGGTCGGGGATCCCTCCTGTCCTGGACCAAGAACACTTCATGTTAGTGTGTGATGTTTGCAGTCAGCAGGTTTTCTGTTGCTCCTCTGTTGAAAGTGCACAAGAACTTGTGATGTGAATTTAGCCTTCTGGAGTTTCCTTACAGCTGTTTATGAGCTTTGTTTCATTAAAGATTACAACAGAAGAATAGAAAAAAAACAAAAGAATACAAATATAAACATATATGAACAATAGAACAACAATTATTAAGTGTAAAAGAAGTAATACGGACACCATTGCAAAGTAGAACACAACAGCAATAAGAGTTAGGTAAAGAAAATAAAGTAAAGATGTCAACTACAATAGAAAAGTTAAATACAACGACACAGAGTAAAGGTTAAGAAGTTAAGAAGTGATGCTAACACCAGAGACGAATGGAAACCAAAATAGAAAAAGTAATATTGAGCATTATATTGAGATAGATATTATGATTGTTGTATTGCACAGAGATTAATATCAATTTAACAGCAGCAGAAACAGAAACACGTTTTGCAATATGTGGGCACACACATGAACTATTGTGATGTGAACTGTTTAAATCTGGAAACGCTGACTTCATTCAAGTGTAACTGGTTGAAAACCACACTTATATGTTTCTGTATATGGCCCACAAATCAAAATGATTCTAATATTCAGCCGCAGTAGATTTCAGCACCGAATGAGCACATTCAGAAGAAAGAGAACTAAACGCTCAGTGTTAAAGATGATGAGCTGGCACCAACATGAAACATCTCGTTATCAGTTCGGAGGGAATGCTTCCTTATCGTAAAACCTCATATCATATCTGAAGGGCTGTCAAACAGTGGTTAAACTCTGCCTGACTTCAGTCACGAGAGATCACAAAAGCATAAAGAAGTCAAAGACGAGAACCGTATCCACGTGCCCAGATGTTCAGAGCCTCTGTTGTTTCTCTCCATCAGCGAGTTGTTCAGTCAATGCACCACGATGTGTCTCACCGCATCTAGATGTCAATGTTGATTTATTTGTCACGTAACTTCCGTACTTAAGTAACGTCACCTCAGTAGTTATTTTAACCCAAACCTCCATCTTTTCCAAAACTGAACTAAACAATTGTGTTGCTTAAACCTAACTCAGTATTTCATCATCTTTATTAAACCTAACTCAGTATTTCATCATCTTTATTAAACCTAACTCAGTATTTCATCATCTTTATTAAACCTAACTCAGTATTTCATCATCTTTATTAAACCTAACTCAGTATTTCATCATCTTTTATTAAACCTAACTCAGTATTTCATCATCTTTTATTAAACCTAACTCAGTATTTCATCATCTTTTCTTAAACCTAACTCAGTATTTCATCATCTTTTCTTAAACCTAACTCAGTATTTCACCATCTTTTATTAAACCTAACTCAGTATTTCATCATCTTTTCTTAAACCTAACTCAGTATTTCATCATCTTTTATTAAACCTAACTAAATATTTCATCATCTTTTATTAAACCTAACTCAGTATTTCACCATCTTTTATTAAACCTAACTCAGTATTTCATCATCTTTTCTAAACCTAACTCAGTATTTCATCATCTTTTATTAAACCTAACTCAGTATTTCATCATCTTTTCTTAAACCTAACTCAGTATTTCATCATCTTTTATTAAACCTAACTAAATATTTCATCATCTTTTATTAAACCTAACTCAGTATTTCATCATCTTTTCTTAAACCTAACTCAGTATTTCACCATCTTTTATTAAACCTAACTCAGTATTTCATCATCTTTTCTAAACCTAACTCAGTATTTCATCATCTTTTATTAAACCTAACTAAATATTTCATCATCTTTTATTAAACCTAACTCAGTATTTCATCATCTTTTCTTAACCTAACTCAGTATTTCATCATCTTTATTAAACCTAACTCAGTATTTCACCATCTTTTATTAAACCTAACTCAGTATTTCATCATCTTTTATTAAACCTAACTCAGTATTTCATCATCTTTTATTAAACCTAACTCAGTATTTCATCATCTTTTCTTAAACCTAACTCAGTATTTCATCATCTTTTCTTAAACCTAACTCAGTATTTCACCATCTTTTATTAAACCTAACTCAGTATTTCATCATCTTTTCTTAAACCTAACTCAGTATTTCATCATCTTTTATTAAACCTAACTAAATATTTCATCATCTTTTATTAAACCTAACTCAGTATTTCACCATCTTTTATTAAACCTAACTCAGTATTTCATCATCTTTTCTAAACCTAACTCAGTATTTCATCATCTTTATTAAACCTAACTCAGTATTTCATCATCTTTATTAAACCTAACTCAGTATTTCATCATCTTTATTAAACCTAACTCAGTATTTCATCATCTTTTATTAAACCTAACTCAGTATTTCATCATCTTTTATTAAACCTAACTAAATATTTCATCATCTTTTATTAAACCTAACTCAGTATTTCATCATCTTTTCTTAAACCTAACTCAGTATTTCACCATCTTTTATTAAACCTAACTCAGTATTTCATCATCTTTTCTAAACCTAACTCAGTATTTCATCATCTTTTATTAAACCTAACTAAATATTTCATCATCTTTTATTAAACCTAACTCAGTATTTCATCATCTTTTCTTAACCTAACTCAGTATTTCATCATCTTTATTAAACCTAACTCAGTATTTCACCATCTTTTATTAAACCTAACTCAGTATTTCATCATCTTTTCTAAACCTAACTCAGTATTTCATCATCTTTTATTAAACCTAACTCAGTATTTCATCATCTTTTCTTAAACCTAACTCAGTATTTCATCATCTTTTATTAAACCTAACTAAATATTTCATCATCTTTTCTTAAACCTAACTCAGTATTTCACCATCTTTTATTAAACCTAACTCAGTATTTCATCATCTTTTCTAAACCTAACTCAGTATTTCATCATCTTTATTAAACCTAACTCAGTATTTCATCATCTTTTATTAAACCTAACTCAGTATTTCATCATCTTTTATTAAACCTAACTCAGTATTTCATCATCTTTTCTTAAACCTAACTCAGTATTTCATCATCTTTTATTAAACCTAACTCAGTATTTCATCATCTTTTCTTAAACCTAACTCAGTATTTCATCATCTTTTCTAAACCTAACTCAGTATTTCATCATCTTTATTAAACCTAACTCAGTATTTCATCATCTTTTATTAAACCTAACTCAGTATTTCATCATCTTTTATTAAACCTAACTCAGTATTTCATCATCTTTTCTTAAACCTAACTCAGTATTTCATCATCTTTTATTAAACCTAACTCAGTATTTCATCATCTTTTCTTAAACCTAACTCAGTATTTCATCATCTTTTCTAAACCTAACTCAGTATTTCATCATCTTTTATTAAACCTAACTAAATATTTCATCATCTTTTATTAAACCTAACTCAGTATTTCATCATCTTTTCTTAACCTAACTCAGTATTTCATCATCTTTATTAAACCTAACTCAGTATTTCACCATCTTTTATTAAACCTAACTCAGTATTTCATCATCTTTTCTAAACCTAACTCAGTATTTCATCATCTTTTATTAAACCTAACTCAGTATTTCATCATCTTTTCTTAAACCTAACTCAGTATTTCATCATCTTTTATTAAACCTAACTAAATATTTCATCATCTTTTCTTAAACCTAACTCAGTATTTCACCATCTTTTATTAAACCTAACTCAGTATTTCATCATCTTTTCTAAACCTAACTCAGTATTTCATCATCTTTATTAAACCTAACTCAGTATTTCATCATCTTTTATTAAACCTAACTCAGTATTTCATCATCTTTTATTAAACCTAACTCAGTATTTCATCATCTTTTCTTAAACCTAACTCAGTATTTCATCATCTTTTATTAAACCTAACTCAGTATTTCATCATCTTTTCTTAAACCTAACTCAGTATTTCATCATCTTTTATTAAACCTAACTCAGTATTTCATCATCTTTCTTAAACCTAACTCAGTATTTCATCATCTTTTCTTAAACCTAAACCTAACTCAGTATTTCATCATCTTTTCTTAAACCTAAACCTAACTCAGTATTTCATCATCTTTTCTAAACCTAACTCAGTATTTCATCATCTTTTCTTAAACCTAAACCTAACTCAGTATTTCATCATCTTTTCTTAAACCTAAACCTAACTCAGTATTTCATCATCTTTTCTTAAACCTAAACCTAACGCAGTATTTCATCATCTTTATTAAACCTAACTCAGTATTTCATCATCTTTTCTAAACCTAACTCAGTATTTCATCATCTTTATTAAACCTAACTCAGTATTTCATCATCTTTTCTTAAACCTAACTCAGTATTTCATCATCTTTATTAAACCTAACTCAGTATTTCATCATCTTTATTAAACCTAACTCAGTATTTCATCATCTTTATTAAACCTAACTCAGTATTTCATCATCTTTTCTTAAACCTAACTCAGTATTTCATCATCTTTTCTTAAACCTAACTCAGTATTTCATCATCTTTTCTTAAACCTAACTCAGTATTTCATCATCTTTTCTTAAACCTAACTCAGTATTTCATCATCTTTATTAAACCTAACTAAGTATTTCATCATCTTTTCTTAAACCTAACTAAGTATTTCATCATCTTTTCTTAAACCTAACTCAGTATTTCATCATCTTTATTAAACCTAACTCAGTATTTCATCATCTTTTCTTAAACCTAACTCAGTATTTCATCATCTTTTCTTAAACCTAACTAAATAGTTTTGTTTTCTGTGAAGACGGAAGTTTATTTTGAAAAGACTGACTTCCTGTCAGGAGAGGGTTTGCTCCACAGATCTTCCTCCTCAGCACCGAGCAGCAGACAGACCAAGTCACAGAGCGATGTAAACATTTCTCTGTTTTCCCCTCACAGAGACGATAGAAGGGCAGTAAATATTGAACTTTGAATTGTTATGTGACCAAACACTGAACTCCACTTGAATGCTTCACATTGCTCCGTATCAGCTGGATGTGTAAACACATTTGCCATGACGCCGGTTCATTGGAGCGAACCAATCCCACGCTTTGACACCCAGCTCACCTGCACCTGTCGAGATATAAGAAGCATCTTAACCCTGGTGGGGAAAGCCTTTGCACCCTGGAGGTGAATGTGAGTTTACCTGAAAGATAATGGCAGAGACACCACACCTCAGCCCACAGCTGCACTCCCATTACATCAGTGAAGCTCTGAGGTTGAGACATTGTATTTAGGAGAGGAACAAAGGGTCCCTTTGTCTTGACGTCTGTGTGAGTGGATCTTTGTGGAGCGTCGCCCGGAGGCTTCGTCATTATTATGGAATACGATGTGCCGGAACTTTCCCTTCTATTTCCTGCTTCACTGTTCCAATAACACAAGTCATTTACTTAAGAGGACTACACATACAATGCTTTTTAAATCTCAAAAACACCAACCAACTATGATCAATTGCCACAATAATACATTCAAACACGTTATGGTATCACTGTTTAAAGCGCTCACTAACCTCAACATCAAATATATTTAACAAATGTGCCCAAAGAAACTAGAGCGTTCAACTTGATGGTCTCTTGAAACTTATTCCAGGCTCAACGTTCACAATAATTAAAAGCAGTTTTTGACTACAGGAGCCAATGCTGTACTCCTATTGGCCAATTATACTTCATATTGAAATTCACACACATATTCATACACTGATGGCTGCTCATCAGGACCTAAAGGCTCATTCACCAAATAGCAACCTCCGGTTTAGAAAAGTGAAGCCAAAGAGTCTTAAAGCTGCATTCTCTCTAGTGTCCACCAGGGGGCGACTCCTCTGGTTGTATAGAAGTCTATGAGAAAATGACTCTACTTCTCTCTTGATTTATTACCTCAGTAAACATTGTAAACATGAGTTTATGGTCTCAATCTCTAGTTTCAAGTCTTCTTCAATACAGCATGATGTTCATTTAGTACATTATGGTCCATTTAGAGTCAAACAGACCATGAAGCAGGGTCACACAGATGGAGAGCACAGCCTGGGGTTCGGTATTGTTGAAGCCATTTCAATGCTGGCGAGCTTGTGGCGTTATTTAAGTGTAGACTAGTTTGACACTAGTTTGAGGTTGTTGACCGCGGGTCAGGGTGATGGTGTATTTTGGACAATCCGGGCTACTTTCGTTATAGTAAACAATAAACAAACAAACAATGAGCTGATTGTGAATGTTCCCTTCTACTCGATATTTCCTTCACTTGTCGTTCAACAGACACAAGCCACTCTTGTTCTTCAGCCCTAAAGTGGGAATTTCTGCGGTCAAAATGTCCTGAAGGAACCAAAAAAAACGAGCAAATAAGTTTATTTTTAAACAAAAGCTGCTGAAATGGAACCGGATACATTGGAAACACAAGTTGTTCGTTTCTTTTTTTACTCACTACAGTAAAAAAGTCAATGCAGCAGAAATAAACCTGCTTTGATACGAACGGTGTTCCGTAAAAGTCTGTGAATGATACACAGTAGCTCACGTTCACGTTTCCTCTTTCTCATGAAGCCAGAGGGAGATTATTGGGGTGAAGCTCCAGTGTTGACACAACACAGTTTTACCAATAGAGACCATTAAACTGGCCCAGTTATTCTTCTTTAATCGTGTTCGATTATCCACACCAGTTGTTTTTGTGGGAATGTCCCAGATCACATGATAACTGATTAAGTGGGGAAAATCCCTTTAGTAGCTCATTCTAGAGTTAAAGTGCTGTTTGAGGACGCAGGTGAACCAGACTCCAGCGGGGCCTCCATCAGAGACCGGTCCACCGTGGACAGACCCAGATCCTCCATCAGAGACCGGTCCACCGTGGACAGACCCAGATCCTCCATCAGAGACCGGTCCACCATGGACAGACCCAGATCCTCCATCAGAGACCGGTCCACCGTGGACAGACCCAGATCCTCCATCAGAGACCGGTCCACCGTGGACAGACCCAGATCCTCCATCAGAGACCGGTCCACCGTGGACAGACCCAGATCCTCCATCAGAGACCGGTCCACCATGGACAGATCCAGATCCTCCATCAGAGACCGGTCCACCGTGGACAGACCCAGATCCTCCATCAGAGACCGGTCCACCATGGACAGACCCAGATCCTCCATCAGAGACCGGTCCACCGTGGACAGACCCAGATCCTCCATCAGAGACCGGTCCACCGTGGACAGACCCAGATCCTCCATCAGAGACCGGTCCACCGTGGACAGACCCAGATCCTCCAGCAGAGACCGGTCCACCGTGGACAGACCCAGACCCTCCAGCAGTAGCTACCAGACACTACCACTTTAGTCCACAGGGGGCGACAGAACCAACAGGAAATGAAAGTTCCTCACAGTAACTTTAAGTTTAACTTTAAGTTTAACTATTGAATGATGAGATAATGCATGAATTAATGCAGCATGCATCATGAATTTAGCAGTAAAATTAGAGATTTTCTGAAGGGACTCTAGTGCTAACGTTATATTTCATTAAAGTATATTTTACAGTAATCGGTTTTGGAAGTATCAGCACCATCACGACGATTAGACGAAACAATAATCATGGACAAGATGTGAGATCTTTGCTGAAAGATCTTCTACATCACTTCTCTGGGTGTGACTTTACACAAGCAGGGCCTCTTTTGTTTTCTCAATACAACAGACTGATACTGATGATAGAGCGTTTCTTCTCCTGCCCTGTGGAGGACTGGCTGCCCCTTGTTTCACCCGTTGATAGATAGATAACACAAAGTGAGTGCTGATGAAGCTCTTCCAGCATGCTTTTAGACAATGTGTATTTTTATTTTAAACCAGCAAATTGCATCAAAGAATTGTCATTCAGTGATCAAATAGTCCTTAATCCTGTTGCAATAAAAATGAGATAAAAATAACACGTTAATAACTACATAATCTATATGAGCAATTTAGATTTCGCCGTCAACCTGACCTAAATGTCTGCGACCTTTGAGACCTTGTTGTCAGTTAACTGATTCACCTTTCAGTGCCCCCACAGGAACCATAAAATGTTTCACACACCCCTTTATGAGTGATATACATTGATGTGCTGTACAGTGTGTACAGTGGGACGAGCAGAAATATTCAAATATACCTCCTAAAGGCAAAACCCCAGATATCAAGGGCATTAAAAGGCTTTAATTATTCCAGAAATAAACGTTTGCAAAAGCAAAGATAAAAACAAGTTGTGTACTTCTGTAGATAATTCAGTCACACTTGATAATAAGGGTGAAGATAATATTAACATGGTCTTTTGTTCATGTGGAGCAACAGGATTTCATGATGCATGCTGCATTAATTCATGCATTATATTATGATGAGTCATTCAATAGTGAAGCACTACTGTGAGGGTCTGTCCACGGTGGACCGGTCTCTGCTGGAGGATCTGGGTCTGTCCACGGTGTACCGGTCTCTGCTGGAGGATCTGGGTCTGTCCGCGGTGGACCGGTCTCTGCTGGAGGATCTGGGTCTGTCCACGGTGGACCGGTCTCTGCTGGAGGATCTGGGTCTGTCCGCGGTGGACCGGTCTCTGCTGGAGGATCTGGGTCTGTCCACGGTGGACCGGTCTCTGATGGAGGATCTGGGTCTGTCCACGGTGGACCAGGTCTCTGCTGGAGGATCTGGGTCTGTCCACGGTGGACCGGTCTCTGCTGGAGGATCTGGGTCTGTCCGCGGTGGACCAGGTCTCTGCTGGAGGATCTGGGTCTGTCCACAGTGGACCGGTCTCTGCTGGAGGATCTGGGTCTGTCCGCGGTGGACCGGTCTCTGCTGGAGGATCTGGGTCTGTCCGCGGTGGACCAGGTCTCTGCTGGAGGATCTGGGTCTGTCCACGGTGGACCGGTCTCTGCTGGAGGATCTGGGTCTGTCCACGGTGGACCAGGTCTCTGCTGGAGGATCTGGGTCTGTCCACGGTGGACCGGTCTCTGCTGGAGGATCTGGGTCTGTCCACGGTGGACCGGTCTCTGCTGGAGGATCTGGGTCTGTCCACGGTGGACCAGGTCTCTGCTGGAGGATCTGGGTCTGTCCACGGTGGACCGGTCTCTGCTGGAGGATCTGGGTCTGTCCGCGGTGGACCAGGTCTCTGCTGGAGGATCTGGGTCTGTCTCTGCTGGAGTCTGAGCTGAAGGAGTTTCTGGTGAACCTGCATGAGTTCATCTGGTTTCACCAGAATCCGACCCGGTGGCTCCGATGACGAGCATCAAGAATAACTCTATAGAAACAGACCATCTTCTCTCTGATGGTCTCTTTACTGATGGAGGTCTGATAGAGGATCAGGACTACACTGAGACTGGTTCATATAGAAGATCAGGACTACACTGAGACTGGTTCATATAGAAGATCAGGACTACACTGAGACTGGTTCATATAGAAGATTAGGACTACACTGAGACTGGTTCATGTAGAGGACCAGGACTAAACTGAGACTGGTTCATGTAGAGGACCAGGACTAAACTGAGACTGGTTCATGTAGAGGACCAGGACTACACTGAGACTGGTTCAGGACCAGATAGAAGTTCCTCACAGACTCCGATGATACTTTGCTTCACAGTGACCCGCCTGCTTTCCTCTGGCTACCTGAAGCTGGTGCTGCTTACACATTTAAATCTATGACGGGTTCAAAAGAGTCATTTTTCTCCTAAACTAATGACACATACATGTACAAATATACAAATGTCAATTAGATGGTTATATGCAGAAATAAAGAAAACAATGTTATATTAATCATCCGCTTATAGAGGAATCGGTCCTAAAACCCGGAAATGAGTCGGCATTGTTACACTCGTTCTCTGTTTTAATGTGTTTTTGGTTAAATGCCTGAAATAAGGTCTGTGGTTTAACTCAAGCTCAAGAGATTTTGAACATTTAGTTCTACGACATAAAACACGTCACACACCCGTGTTGTGAATTTAAAAATCTTTGACGTGTCTTTATAAAAGGCGGTTGCTAACAAGTGGCTAAATGAGAAAACCTTATCTGGTGATTGGTGTACATGGACTTCGCTGCTACTGAACTTTAAACTAATGTGTTTCAATTGAAAGTATCTTTTGTGTCAGGATGTTATAACACAACACAAACTAAAATTAGGTTTAGGAAAAACGTCCTGGTTGGGCTTAAAATAAGAAGTTTAGATCAAGTAATTATCTCTGTGAATAAGTTACTTGTATCATCTTGTGATTACAACGTACTTCTGTTTGTAGAGGATTATGTAAGCATGAAATCAACTTATCTGGCTGATTTCTAAGGGGAGGCATCCCAGGCGGAGGACAGTATAAAGCTGAGGCAGTGTTGGAGAAGGACTTCACACTCAGAGAGAGAGACAGAGCTGCAGCCATGGACACCATCACACACCAACAGAACAATGCTCCAGGTAAACATCTGATTCTGCAAAAAATATTCATACTTCTAATCAATTATTGTCTTGTTCTGAAAATGTGACTTTTTTTCTTCTGTAGCACTCGTAAAATCCAAGTCAAGGAAGAACATCAACCGCTTCACGGATGTGCACGGCCTGCCGTGCATCGAGAAGATCGTGAGCTCTGTGCAGGACACCCCCGAGGCCATCGGCACCGACATCACCGGCGAAATACCCGAATGGATCGAAGGAAGCTTCTTGAGAAACGGGCCCGGGAAGTTCGAGATCGGAAACCACAAGTGAGTATATCTTCTCGACGCCTCTTTTTAAATAAAACCCGCGTGGACTGCGTTCCAAAAAGCTGACTTTTCCTTTTTTTCCCGCCCTCCGACGTGGTCAGGTTCAACCACTGGTTCGACGGCATGGCTCTCCTGCACCAGTTCAAGATATCCGGCGGACAGGTGACCTACAAGAGCCGCTTCCTGTCCAGCGACAGCTTCAAGGCCAACAAGGAGCACAACCGCATCGCGGTGTCGGAGTTCGGCACGGTCAACATGCCGGACCCCTGCAAGAACTTCTTCCAGCGCTTCCTGTCCAGATTTGAATTACCAAGTGAGTCATTTTTACTATCAACCCGCATGAACAGGAACTTTTAAAGCATCGGATATTTGAGTGCAACCGTAAGAGTTATTGTTGTGGTTGTCCCGGCTGTCGTCAACGTTTTGCTTCTTCTTCTCCCCCCCCCTCTAGAGGCCACAGATAACGCCAACGTGAGCGTTGTGACTTACAAAGGCGATTATTACGTCAGCACAGAGACCAACATCATGCACAAGGTGGACCCTGAGACCCTGGAGACCACTAAGAAGGTAACGCCGTGGTTTTGAACGCTGGTTGTAGCTGATAAACCTGCAGTCACAATCTGTAGGTCCGTTTTATTGACCTACATGCTTATATCACTGTCACTGTTGTATGATGAAGCTGCTGGATAAAACCATGAAATAGAAGTAGAAGAGTTCATGTATTTGTGCTCCTGTATTTGTACCTATTAGGTGGACTGGAGCAAATTCATTGCAGTGAACGGAGCGACCGCACACCCTCACACCGAGCCCGATGGAACGACGTACAACATGGGGAACTCCTACGGAGCTAAAGGTATGTCAAGAGGAAAAAAAACACCCAAAAATGTCTGTTGTATCGTCTTCAATGTACAAACAGACACTAATTCTATCTCGACAGGAGCGACCTACAACATCATCAGAGTGCCGCCGACCAAGAAGACCGCAGAGGAC
This sequence comes from Leptoclinus maculatus, assembly GCA_032191485.1. Classification (NCBI taxonomy): domain Eukaryota; kingdom Metazoa; phylum Chordata; class Actinopteri; order Perciformes; family Stichaeidae; genus Leptoclinus; species Leptoclinus maculatus. Next base: position 342,374 of record JAVDOI010000126.1, read on the forward strand.
ACCCTGGAAGGAGCCAAGGTGCTGTGTTCGATTCCCTCGACGGACAAGAGCAAACCGTCCTACTACCACAGCTTCGGTGAGCCCAAAAATAAGCGTTTGAATCAAAGCTTTAGAGCCGTTTAAAGAAGGTAGATTCAGTCCTTCAGGTGTGTGTTCCTGTGAGGAGGTAGGGCCGGATCGGGATCGGTGCATCCGTGTAGTACACTGACCTTTATTACGTGGACTAGGTCTCGGTCAGACCAGATCGATTCACAAATAAAGACAGTTGCAATCCCGAGATAACTTACATCAAAACGATGAAGAGTCAGATTTAGATTTTAGGAATGAAAGACCTATGTGTTGGCTCCACGTCCACAACGCCAATTACAACTGAATCATCCTTTCCAGAGTTTTGAGTAAAAGAACTAATATAATCTTCTAAATCCTTTATAGGGATGTCCGAGAACTACGTGGTGTTCATTGAGCAGCCCATCAAGATGGACCTGTTGAAGATTGTGACCGGAAAACTGAGGGGGAAAAGCATCAGCGACGGCATATACTGGGACCCGAAGCTCAACACCATCTTCCACCTGATCCACAAGCAGACCGGAGTGGTGAGTCTCCCAACGTGGACCTTTTGAGTTCTCCCCCCCGAGGTCTATTCACCACGCTCTAATTCTTCTGTTTTCCAATCCTTGTGTTTCAGGAGAGCTCCGTCCAGTACCTCGCCAAGCCGCTGTCGACGTTCCACCAGATAAACGCGTACGAGGAGGACGGCTTCTTGGTCTTAGACATGTGCGCTTCAGATGACGGCCAGTCCATCAATAACTACAAAATCCAGAACCTGCGCCAGTCTGGAGAAGACCTTGATGAGGTAAGCAGGTTAATAAGTAAAGGATTCAAGGATCAGTTAGCGTCGTTGTGCAGCACAGGGATGCACAACGAAATTCAGTTGTGATAACCTATAGCCTATAACCTACAAGTTGTACAATCCATGCTTCCACGGTTTGTCCAAACGTTAGGTTGTATTTGACTTCACTGATTTTAATTTACCGTCCATGAAAGCAGTTAATACTTCTCTCTCCACAGTCTACAGAGGAGCTGTTAGCTTTATAGTAGGGGGGAGTTGATTGGTGACGAAAGTGTAACAGTTGAATTCAAATACTAGTCAAGATTAGGACCAGAATCCATCAACAACACTAATATACACATATACATCAGTTTTCATCTTAAAGAAGGTGGTTTAGGGGGTTTAGTTACTGTGTTACTCTGTAAGTGAAGTGCTTTGGTTGCTTTTTGGTTTTGGATGAACATATACTTGGCTTTGTTGAGGCTAAATAAAGATGTTCCTATTTCCCCATCAGGTGTATAACACCATGGGTAGAGTCTTCCCACGGCGCTTCGTTCTGCCTCTAAATGTGGACCAAGAGACGCCCTACGGCACAAACCTGAACCCACCCGGCAGCACGGCCACTTCCACAAGATACGCCAAGAACGAGGTAGGCAGCCAATGGGATTTTTACATCTATTTAATGGTTAGAAAGACAGGAAACGTATTTCTTCCCAACCATTTCAAATGACCTTTGATTTAATTTGACCACGGTTAAAGTGCTATTTTTTCCCTCCGTACAGGTCTTCTGTACCCACGAGGACCTCCACGGCGAGGATCTGAATCAATACGGAGGTCTGGAGTTCCCTCAGATCAACTACGGCAAGTACAACACCCACCCCTACCGCTACTTCTACGGCTGTGGCTTCAGACATCTTGTCGGAGACTCGCTGATCAAGATGGACCTCAACGGGAAACACATGAAGGTGAGTTTGACTTTATATCTCTCCTCGATATATGTTACAGATGTTACAGGTTTTCAGATGTAAACCCCCCGTATTTTGTCACAGGTGTGGGAAGAACCCGGTCTTTATCCCTCCGAGCCAGTCTTCGTACCGTCCCCTAATGCCACAGAGGAAGACGATGGCGTCATCATGTCCGTGGTCATCACACCCAATAAGGTTGGTTGTGCTCGTTTAGACTGGCTTTTTAATCACAAGCCCCGCCCCTTTTACGGTTGACCGCCAAGGAACCTTATTTTTGATGGCGAGAAACAAATGTTTTTTTCCTTCCCGTTTGAATTGTGCCATGAAAGACACATATGATGTTTGTCAATTCAAAAGATAATGTTTGCATGTAAAGAAAGTAAAAAATACGTAATTAGACAGAATAAACACCCAAAAGTGGCTTAAGCGGAGTTCTCACACAACAACAACAACAACAACGGGTCTTGTTCGTTCTTCAGCTAAGATAACGCTACATTTGGAACATAGCTAAGTTAGCTAGCTAGCTAGCTAGCAAGCCAAGCTAACGGCCATGTTGATGGTCGTACATTGTGTGAAGCTCACTGAGCGGTTTCACACAAAACTAAATGTTACTACGTCAAACTGAGACTTTCTTAACATCATATGTGTAAGTCATGGCACAATTAAAAACTCGTCTTTCGCCGTTGACTATCGTACATATTTTTTTCCGAAATAAGGTCCCATGAGTGACACCGGAAAGGGGCGGGACTTCGCCTCTATATACCCTTAAAGACATACAGATGATTTTGTTAAGAGGATCCAAAATCCCCACATTTCCTCTGAGCTCACTGTTGGTTCAACACACTCCGTTGGGAGGAAATTGTGGTGATTTGAAAGTGAGATTTGTAATGCTCAAATATATGAATAGTGATGTATTTATTATTTTATTATGTTCCAGGACAAGAGCACGTTCCTGCTGGTTTTAGATGCCAAGACGTTTGAGGAGCTGGGCCGAGCCGCGGTGCCCGTCAACATCCCCTACGGGTTCCACGGCACGTTCCGCACCACGGCGTAAACGTGCGGAATCCCAAGTTAAAAAACACGGATTGGAAAGAAGTTATAAACTATGTAAATATCGTCTGTCTCAAGAGTTGTTCTGTGTCTCATGGAACAGGTTACATTTAGCAGACACTTTTTTATATAAAGAAGAGTTTATTCATATTGTAACTGTGTTATTGAAGATGTACGTTGTTCTTTGTATACTTATGAACCGTTGTTTTGAACATTGTAATTTAAATACGTGTTAAAATGAGGGCTGCTGAAATAGAGAATATTGCAATAAATACATTTTAAAGGACAGAAAAAAGGTTCCGGTTCAGTTGAGGTTCAGTGAATCTTTATTGCGTCCTGTTTCGCACGAAGGAGGAACTGATAAAGAGAATGTAAAGCGTTTGGCTCAGCGCCCACATGTTGGAGAAAGGAGACGTTAATACAGTTAAATGATTAATGAATGACTTGTGTATGACCTGGGTTCAAATGTACATTTTTAAATGCATTGCATGAAACATTAAAGAAACAAAACTTCACGTAAACATCCCGTCTGTGTGCATTCATTCTTTTCTCCTTATAGTAATAATAATAATAATAATAATATATAAATATATATATGATGTGTGCTTGTTAACTGAAGGCAGATATTATATAACACAAGTGCAGATAAACCTTCCAGTGTAAAATATGAATATTGTATTGATGTATTTGGAATACTATACATACTTACAGTATTCTATAGAAACTGGACATTTCAAATCAATAAATATCACAAGTTGTAAATATTTCTCATTAATAGTTTTCGTCTCTATCTTTATGAGTGTGGTGCACTTGCTCCCTCTGCTGGTCGGACATTTGTCTTAAAACTGCTTTAAACAATGACAACAGGTAGAAGTCTGTCTTACTTCATGGGCACTTTAATTCTTTATAAACAGGAATACAAACATTTCTGCTTACGGAATTCTAATTTTAGTATTCTTTCAAAAATAATTCATATTCAATTCAAAAGCAGTTCTTCTTCACTAAAACTCATAACAGTTAACATATATCAGTGTCTCTTAGTAGTTAATATGAACTGTGGCACCATAAATAAGCTATTCATGCAGCTTGTCAAAGATCTGAGACAACGTTTGTCTCAGACGCTTCTTGTTCTCTTTCAGATACGACTCGAGGCTTTGAGCTTCGCTCAGAATGCTCTCCAGCTCCTTCATCTGGTCGGTGTCTGCTGCAGCTATCTCACTGCAAACGACCACAAACAAGGACTTCAAAACAAGTGTGTGTGTGTGTGTGTGTCAAGTGTTTATGGCACTTAAATGAAAAGTCATCAGGGTTCATCCTCTGGGACCTCGGATGTTTCCAACGTATCCTCATGAAACGGTTTGTACGATATCTTACGGAAAAAGTTGCAACACGAGTGGATTTCTGCTCGTTACATGAACACAGTCTTTTCAAATTAAACTTCTGTCTTTACAGAAAACAACGTAGTTAGGTTTAGGAAAAGATTGTGTTTTGGGTTAAAATAACTACTGAAGTGTGATTATTTAGGTAATAAATCAACGTAGACTTCTAGCTTCACACGGGGAACAAACAGTCTTTGTTGGACCCATTTCTGTGGTCTTCATACTTCCTGGTTCATGATTACACACTAATTGATTTCGTGGGATATCTACAGCGTAGCAGGAAATAGCTACAACCGCCGTGTGAGAACAGTCTGAATGTTTCATTTGTTGAAAATCAGTTCAACGTTAATCTCTCTTTTTATTTTGCCCAAATACTAAAATGAGTTGATTTTTATCCGCCTTGTGGCAAACAAGCCCACATCCTCTCTATGAACTTTGTCTTTCGTTACGATAACTTTTTACTTCTGTGAGCACAGTTTGTTCAAGCTTTTCACAGAACATCTACCGACCTTAACATTTCAGCAAATTTAGAAAACAGCATGCCGACGTCTCTCGTTGCATCTGTAACAGAGAAGAGCAAAACAACAGCAGGGATGCTGCAGATTTAAAAAAACTGAACACATAATTATTTAATGTATGTGTTCTGTGAACAGGACAATGACGACTTTAATGCTCTTTTAACACGCTTTTCAATTCACAGAACTTTACAAAACACTTTTCACATTTCCTCTTCCTCTTTAGTCGATGGGTCACTGAACTCTAACTTCCTGTTTGCTTTCTTTTCTTTTTATTCATCGTACCTGCAGCTGCTGCCTCGAACACATCTGCTGACTCCACGGGGGGCGTAGAGGAAGACTTCCTCTTCTTCGGTGGAGACTTCTCCTGATTTGCAGGAGTACATTCTGTCTATTACAATGAGGGAGAGACCGGCTGCATTAAAACATTATGTACGTGCTGCAACGATGAATCAGTTAGTCGTCTTATCATTAAATTAATCCCGAACTATTTTATATAATTGATTGATTGGGTAGGGGATTCTTTTGTTCAAAGAAAAAGTCTAAATGATCTGATACCAGCTTCTTAAACGTGAATATTTACTAGTTTCTCTACTCTTCTATGACAGTAAACTGATATTTTATAGATCAAACCATTTTTAGATTAATCAAGAAAATAATCGACAGATTAATCAACAATTAAAATAATTGTTAGTTGCAGCCCCAGAATCTAAAGATCTAATACTTTAATTATTATAAATATTCTTATTAATTAGAGGGACTCTGGCACACATTCCCACAGACTTTTAACCACTAAAATAAAAAGTATATATTTTGTAAATGAATAGTTTTCCTCAGGAAAGCTTTTCTTACCTTGTTTGCTGGCCTCTTGTTTAATATTAGTGGAATCATTTTTTCTGCCATCGATACGGCTTCTTTTATTCTGACGTAATATTTCTGCAAATGTGAAAATAAGACATTTAAATTAATCACAAAGGTTTATTTGTCTCACAATACAACCATGGAGAGCTACAGTAAGCTAACTTAGCTTAGTTCGCTGTTAATCATAGTTTAACTTAGCTTAGTTAGCTCAGAACTAAGCTAACTTAGCTTAGTCAGCTGTTAACTTTAGCTTAACAAACTATAAACTATACTTGAAAACAAATCGAGAAGCAGAAATAATCTTTAACCACTTCTTAATAAAGTGAACACCATCACCAGCTCAAATAAATAACGCAGGAGAGAACTAACTGGAGCTAAACTGTCTTTAGTTTAATAAACACTAGTCAACAACAAGCTGAAGGTTAGCTAATGTTAGCTGTTAGCTGATGTTAGCTGTTAGCTGATGTTAGCTGTTAGCTAATGTTAGCTGTTAGCTGATGTTAGCTGTTAGCTGATGTTAGCAGTTAGCTGATGTTAGCTGTTAGCTACATATGAACCAGGATTTATAAAGCTAACCTCTACTTACACGGTGTGAGTTGAAGAGTTGAATGTTTCATATGATCATTAAACAGATTAACTGTTAACTGTTATTTCATAACTTAATATTTTCACTCATCAGGTGATTATCGATTTTTTTTACTCTAGGTCAAAATAACGGCAAATGCTGCATTCAAGGGTCCTCGTAAATTCCGGTTGCTTAGTTCTGCATGTTAAAGGGGGAAAAGATATCTCTATAAATATATTTATATCTATAATACTCATCATACACACCTTATTTGTAACTTATATATATATATATAAACGATCAATATCTGACTTTAATAGCTTCCACTACTTTTGGAGAGGACCCCCTTTGGAGGAAACTAATTGGGCCATTTTTTTATTTCCAATTAAGTTTTAGAATTTATATTAATTAAAAACGTCTTATCTCACTGTAACAAGAAACTTACGCAAATATTATTTATCTCATGGTGGCAGCATTATGCACAGACTCTTCTCACAGCTGTCACATTATTCCAGTGCAGCAGCGCTGGTGACGGATCCTCTCACATGTGGATTAACACGTTTTATTGCACATGAAAGAAATGTCTCTTTTTGAATGAGAATAACACAAACTTGCTGTCATGGTGCACGTCTTGAAATCCCCTCACACAGCCTGGGCGGATGGAATCAATGGGATTAAACACAGAGGAAGATTACAGCTGCACTGTGAGTGGAGTGATGGATGAAGCTGCTGAGGTGCTGGTTTAACTGCAGATCAATGCTGCAGCCCGGTGGTGACAAAGTGGATTATTTCACCAACATAAAGCGAAGAAAGTCAATCTACAAGTGATCAAGGACGTGTCATCCAAGTTTAAACACATATAAATAAAGAAGACCGACAGGTTCAGTGTCTTCAGACACAGTCACATGTTTAAATGTGTCTTTAAAACTTTATCCAAAGACAATTTCAGTCCTCAACAGTCTCGCTGTAGTCGCTTTTTCAGAATGAAATTCCCTCTTTGTGTGTTTTTTATTCAGCTGTGCTGCAGGTTTAATGACGCAGAGAACGAGTTCAGTCGTAAACTGACTTTGATAAAGATCTACTTTATTTGTCTAATTTCAACCGCTGACGTGAGTTTAGCCTCACTGTGACTTTTACCTGCTTGTGTGATTTCAGGGTTTATTGTCATAATAATCCTAATACATATACATATACATATATATGTATATACAGTATATTAGGTAAAACTAGGTGCTAAAATATTCTGTAGCAGGATGTGGACGTGTTAATCTTGCACCGTGTTGTTTAACAGATGCTTTTTATGATTGTTGTGTTTCTGTTCTAACAGAGCTGCTCTCATCAGCTGTGACGCTGCTCTCACACGTTGTCTCACTCACAGCTCTGCTGTCGTGTTGCACAATGTGTGTAATATCTGTGATATTTCTCCTTTTGTCAACTGACTGACATATTTGGATTTGTACCACCTTAACCTCGACGTACATGAAGAGTTGTGCTGGATTCAAGGCGATGATTGAAGGATACATTTGAAAGGTCGTGACTCACGTCCATTACATGCTTTTTCTGCTGACATGTCAAAATGTCGTGTTAAACAGCACGACACTGAGGAAATGATATTGCATTTCTTCAGAATGTGGATACAGGAAGTGTTCACTTTATGAAAACATAAGGGCCAATGTTGCAAATGTCATTTAATTGGACATTATTACCGTTAATGTAACCAGTTATTTTTATGTGTCTAGAACTTTTTTAATAAACTGAAAGTGTGCTGATGAAGTATTTACGTTAGTCTGTGTACGTGTCTGTCTCATATAATGAGACAGACACGTACACTTTGACGGGTCCTGAATGTTATGAACAGTATCTAGACTGTATATTGTCATCATTTAACCTGAATATATAGTTATAGAGTCATACGGGTTATACCATATAGATTGTATTACATTCAATTTTCAGAAAGGAAATAATATGGATCCAAGGAAATTGTGATTGACACATTTTGACTAATTTCTTTAATAATAAGAGGTTGATATACGTTAGTGTTGATGCTGTCGCCCCCTGTGGACTACAGTGGTAGTGTCTCTGAGCACCAGACTCCCTTTAGAAAACCTCTCATTCTACTGCAGCAGGTCTGACAGTCTGACCCTCAGTCCTGGTTCTGGTTCTCCCGTGACTCCCTTCCCTCCAGCGGGTCCAGTAATACGTCCTGGGTCTCCAGCAGAGAGGAGAAGCTCTGCTCCTGGAGGAGGAGGAGGAGGAGGAGACGCTGCTGCTGCCGGGAGCTGAGCTCTCCTCCTCCCTTAGACTGAATTGATCTCCAAGTCGAGACAATGGAGAGAAAAGTGTTCTATCATGTAAGAATAAAGCACAAAATGTTTGACATGGACTTGACTGATGGAAGACTTTACTGACATAAAGGACGTATATTTAAAGAACCAGGCAAGTCTTACACTTCTTTAAAGGTGCTACATTTGAAATTCTGAGCACATCCATTGCTTCCACGCGGCTCTCAACATGGCGTCGGCCGAGTCGGCAGCTTGCAGCTAACAGTGCAAACAGAGCTAACAGTGTTAACACTCGATGTCATGATGAAAGCACAACTTTCATAGATGTTTAAATAACAACATCCCAGTTTAAAGGTCAGCATACAGAGACCTGAAAGACTTGAGACCTGACTGGGTCTTGATACCCATAACTATCCCTTTAACACTTTACTGTATCAGGACATTGTTGGCAATGTTGCAAATTGGTAATAAAGATAATAATGATAACAACAACAATTATAATATGTGGATAATAACAATTATATTCATTATTGTGATCATTATTTGTGTTATTATTATTATTATAAGTGAATTAAATGCTCCTATGTGCACTTCACATGCTCTTTGTAATAAAAACTAAAAACTAAACCTCATAACTGAGGGTTGTTACGAATTTACGAATAATGAATTTAATTAATTTGCTAATAGTAAATATCCAGAGAGGTGGCTAATTTCTCAGTTTTCCCAAATAATAATGTAATTAACTCCTAATTCGTGTGGTAATAAGTATGTGTTATTCCTTTTTTATTTTGTATTGATGTTTATTTGTTGTTGTCGTCGCTGTGTGTTTCTCTTGTTCTTTTGTCTCACTGCGCATCAGAGACTTGTTAACTGCCCTTTGTGTGTGTGTGTGTGTGTGTGTGTGTGTGTGTGTGTGTGTGTGTGTGTGTGTGTGTGTGTGTGTGTGTGTGTGTGTGTGTGTGTGTGTGTGTAAAACGACGTCAAGACGTTTTGCAGCCGAGAGGTCCCGGCATTCCTATGGCCCTTGAACGCAGCACCAGCTCTTCAGGTCTTACCTAATCCACGAGCCAAAAACATACACAAACATGGCGACATCACGAGCGGGCGAGATGCAGCAGCGCTCTCCTCGGTGGTCGTTGTATGTTCTGCTCCTCTGGGTCGCAGGAATCACCTCGTCCTCCTCGTCCACCCTCCGGCTGCACACGCTGCCGCAAAACACCGGATTCTTCACGATAGAAGCGAGAAGGGATTTACCGGACGGAGATGGAGGAGGAGGAGCGGCTCCTCTGCAGCCTCTGGCCGCTCGGAGTGCCTCTAAAGGCGGGTCGGACTCCGTCGCCTATCCGCAACATCGAAGCCGCCGGAGCCCCGGAGAATCGGTCATGCCGAAGGTGTACGGACAGGTAAATGCAGCGCATGTCGACGGTTACTCGCACCTTTAAAAAAAATAAATTAATATGCATTAATGCATAATGTGTGCATCACCTCAGGCTGCCCTTAGCTGCAAAGGATGTCTTTTTTAAGTGAGATTACGCAAGCCCCAGTGTTGTGTTTTGTCTTGCACCTGCAGAGAGAAAAAGGTGCTAAATGCGCTGTTTTAACCTCCAGAAGCCTCGTGAACACAACCGAAAACGTCTCGGTGGTGTTTTCATTAGCTGTGCACCAGACATGCATTGGAATATGTGTCAACTCTTTGAGTTGGTCTCTGGCAACCTGTCTGTGGCAGCTCCTGACGTTGATACGTAACATGAGAAACGTAAGGTTTATTTACGTACTACGTAGATTAAATGTACGCCGAAGTTACCAGAAAACCCTCAGGATTCTGGAAACGTATTTGTTTTTGTGCTACCAGACGTGAATGTCCGCCGATAAACACGGAAACTAGAAAACATGATTTATCAATTGATGTTCTGAATGGAAGATAAAAAGGACAGAAGTGTGGAGAGAAACTGTTCTTTACCGGCTGTCTCAACAGGATGTCGTGCTGAAGTTTAATTTAAAAGTGTGTTGTTAAGATACCAGTTTATCAGACAAAGCAGCCAAACTTCATTCAAAATAAGGCAAATTCAAGTTGTAAAGACGGATAGTGTTCCACACCTGGTAGGAAACGACTCGGGACGTTTTCATCTCCAGATGTATCTGTGATGCATTAAGGCAACAGTTTAATTTAGCAAAACATTTCACTGCAACAAATATTTAGTGTTAAACGTTTCAATAATGCAAAAAATAAAATAGTTGTTTTTTTAAACAGGGTTTGCTGTGGAGGTTCCTCACAAACTCAAATCTATCTCAATTTAAAAGCTAATATTTATGCCACTGTTCGTTAAGACTCGACCCTAAGATTGGCCGAAATTGAACACACTTGGTTTGAATTTAACTTCCTTTTTTTGTTGGAGGGGAAACCCAGGTGTGGTGTCACATTTATTCTCACCCCCCCCCCCCCCCCTTGTCCTTGTTGAATATGACGTATGCTGTTTTGACTGTGTGGTTCACAGCGGTGGTGTGTGTTTACTGGAGGGTGGTGCAGTCATCAGTGCTGGTATATGTGTGTTTACTGGAGGGTGGTGCAGTCATCAGTGCTGGTAGATGTGTGTGATTATTGGAGGGTGGTGCTGGTATAGGTGTGTGGTTATTGGAGGGTGGTGCAGACATCAGTGCTGGTATATGTGTGTGTTTACTGGAGGGTGGTGCTGGTATAGGTGTGTGTTTACTGGAGGGTGGTGCAGTCATCAGTGCTGGTAGATGTGTGGTTATTGGAGGGTGGTGCAAACATCAGTGCTGGTAGATGTGTGTGGTTATTGGAGGGTGGTGCAGTCATCAGTGCTGGTATAGGTGTGTGGTTATTGGAGGGTGGTGCAGTCATCAGTGCTGGTATAGGTGTGTGGTTATTGGAGGGTGGTGCTGGTATAGGTGTGTGGTTATTGGAGGGTGGTGCAGTCATCAGTGCTGGTATAGGTGTGTTTATTGGAGGGTGGTGCTGGTATAGGTGTGGTTATTGGAGGGTGGTGCTGGTATAGGTGTGGTTATTGGAGGGTGGTGCTGGTATAGGTGTGGTTATTGGAGGGTGGTGCTGGTATAGGTGTGGTTACTGGAGGGTGGTGCTGGTATAGGTGTGTTTATTGGAGGGTGGTGCTGGTATAGGTGTGGTTATTGGAGGGTGGTGCTGGTATAGGTGTGGTTATTGGAGGGTGGTGCTGGTATAGGTGTGGTTACTGGAGGGTGGTGCTGGTATATGTGTGTTTATTGGAGGGTGGTGCTGGTATAGGTGTGTGGTTACTGGAGGGTGGTGCAGTCATCAGTGCTGGTGTGGTTATTGGAGGGTGGTGCTGGTATCACGTTGTCATTCATCTCAAACAGACGTTCATCCAGTCCTCTGACGTCTTGACCTCCGTCTTCATAAGACACCACGAGGCTGGAGGTGTAATGAAGCGCCTCAGAACAAACGGCTGCAGTCTCAATAAAACAGGATTGCCTGAGTAAATATGTCTCCTCCATGTTTGACTTAAGGTGTCGTTGTCGTAAACCCGTTCACAGGACTGATAACTGGTCTGGGAACCTGTTAGTTCGTTACACAACAAATAAATTGGATGGAATTGTAAATGTCAATGGATGTACGCCTCACAGGTCAGAGCTTCTCTACGATTGATACAAGAGTTGAATGGTTACTTTATTGTTGGACAGTTATTTTTTACTACTGATGATTTGTTCATTTTTTTAAAGCAAAAAGGCCCAAAGTCACTGCTGCCAGCTTCTCATATGTGGGAAACCAGCCCAGTACCGTGGTAGGTTGTGAAATAGTCACAACATGTAATCTATTGGTTTCGTGTACATGAACACAAAATGTCAGGTTTTTTTGTGTCGCTCAGGACAAAAATCTTGCCGACTGAAAGTCAGCTGGAGTCTTATTGCTGGTGGATGAAATACATCCACGTGAGTAAGAACCCGTCAGAGCGAGTCACGTCCTTTATAATATAAAAAAGATGATTATTGGTGGACACGCGGGATCCAACGAACAGGACTTCAACCAGAAGACGTGTTCAACACCACGTTGTGGTTTCATGGTCGTGGTTTTCAAAACTGTTCGTGACAGTTTTTCTGAACCAAATTATATGATTTTGTTGCCTGAACCTAACTGTTGGTTTTGTTGCCTGAACCCAACTGTTGGTTTTGTTGCCTGAACCCAACTGTTGGTTTTGTTGCTTGAACCTAACTGTTGGTTTTGTTGCTTGAACCCAACTGTTTGTTTTGTCCTTGTACACACAACTAATAGATTGCATTTCATGACCTGCCGTGAGACTGTTGAATACAACACAGTAAACTGATCTTTGAGGTTTGGTAAAACAAGCTCTACTGTATGAATATGAAACTCTACTCTCTGTAGAAACCTGTGAAGAACGATTAATCGACTAACCAAAGAAATGAACCTGCAGATGAATCAATAATCCTAAAGTACATCTCTAGTTTGAAGCTTTACAATCCAAGAGCCAGACAAGGAACCTGAAAACAGATCATAATTTATGCAAAAGCTACAATAGTTCAGACAATAAATACAACAAACAGTTTGGGTGCTCGTCTTTGTGTCTCGTGCGGTGACACCCACAGTCCAAACACAGCAAACAGCCCCGAGAGACTCTGATCCGGGATCAGGTTTCGTCAGAGGTAGTTATTTAAACGCTTAGCGTGTCATGTGTTGGTCCCTCAGCTCTGCTGTCTCGTAGTAGTGTGACTGGACTTGTTATGAAGCTTTAACAGGCGTCATGATTAGAGATAATGGTTTGCATAATTAATGATGGAGCCATTGACCTCATCTGTGGGTAACTGACTCGGTTTGAGTGTTTGAAAGGCTCTTAGAAGACTGGGATGAAGTCAGCCTACACATTTCTTTCCTTGTGCAAAACAGACTGTATACAAGAAGTGGACGAAGTCATCATGACTCGTTGGTTTGTGGACTGATGTTATGAAGCCTCGAGTTTGGCATTTTGGTCGTCTTCATCTTGTTTTTTTAAGCTGAAGTGACCATATCTGGACTGAGGAGGAGTGACGTAGAGACGCCGTATACGTCTCTGGTAGAGACCTGTCAATCACTGTGTAGCCCCGCCCCTAAAGCATCCCCTGCTTTATGGTCTGTTTGACTCTAAATGGACCATAATGTACTAAATGAACATCATGCTGTATTGAAGAAGACTTGAAACTAGAGATTGAGACCATAAACTCATGTTTACAATGTTTACTGAGGTAATAAATCAAGAGAGAAGTAGAGTCATTTTCTCATAGACTTCTATACAACCAGAGGAGTCGCCCCCTGGTGGACATTAGAGAGAATGCAGCTTTAAGACATGAAGCATCGGCTTCACTCAGCAGAACCAGAGGTTGCCTCCTGGTGCAGACTTTATTTTCCTTGGTCAGATCGATGAGAGTACTAGTTTCTATAACATCCTAACGATACTCATCCCTACTCAAACCTCATTCTGCTCAGAATATGTTTTCTCTCAGATGATTGTCACATTCTGCTGCAGTCTGATAGGATGTCGGGTGACTGGTCTGACCTACTTCTTCACATTTTTTTGCATGCGTAGTGTGAATCATACTTCCAAGTATCTGAAACAGCGTGTAGATGCTTTAATGAAGCGGACACGGGTTCAGTCCCTCCATGTTTAATAGATGAAAGCAAAATAAGACATTCATTTACATTTTTGGGAATTAAATGTTCCTTGAGATGGTGATTAAAAAAATAGAAATATCTCAGATTTGTGCATTGTCACTGTGGTTCCTCACTGTTTATTTACACTCCACAGTAGTGTGAGCACATGGTGATTAAGAGAGGTGATTGTAACGTCGGGGAGGCCAGAAATAGCAGCGACACTGTCTCTGAATAACAACAACAACAACAACAACAACAACAGCTGGTGGAAGAACAGCAGACTTTGTTTTAGTCATTCATAGTGTTTTTCTTCTTCTTAAAAACACACAATTTAAATAATAAGGAAATAAAAGATTGTATTTTATTGATTAAAACAAATCTTCATTATTATGTTTAATGATGTATAATAATGTTCTTAGAGCTCGTGTTAGAAGTTAAACATCATAATTCATCTCTAATATCTATTTTATATTCACGTGAAAACATCTCCTTCAAACTACTGGATTTATTAAAGTTCATCACCAAAACTACATTTTACAGATGACACGTGAACACATCATGATAACGTTATAATGTACCTTCAGCCAGTACTCATGTTCACTGAGCAGAGCCTGAAGGCATCATAATGTACCTGAAGTGAACCTCCGTTGGTTAGCCGTTAGCGGTGCTGCTAACGTTACTAGCTCTCCTCCTGTTGGTTTAAACACTGGTTGGTTGTTTACAATGAAACATGATCAGAGATCAGAGACTAGAAACACATGTTCTACTGAGTCAGTACAACTTTATTTACACTGTGATGGTTAACGTTAAAACTTTATTTACACTCTGATGGTTAACGTTAAAACTTTATTTACACTCTGATGGTTAACGATAAAACTTTATTTACACTGTGATGGTTAACGGTAAACTTTATTTACACTGTGATGGTTAACGATAAAACTTTATTTACACTCTGATGGTTAACGATAAAACTTTATTTACACTCTGATGGTTAACGTTAAAACTTTATTTACACTGTGATGGTTAACGATAAAACTTTATTTACACTCTGATGGTTAACGATAAAACTTTATTTACACTCTGATGGTTAACGTTAAAACTTTATTTACACTCTGATGGTTAACGTTAAAACTTTATTTACACTGTGATGGTTAACGATAAAACTTTATTTACACTCTGATGGTTAACGTTAAACTTTATTTACACTCTGATGGTTAACGTTAAAACTTTATTTACACTCTGATGGTTAACGTTAAACGTTTTGAGTGCCAGGATCCCAAAGTTTTTCCATTCTTACTACAGAGGCGTCGCGTCTTATTGACTGTATCCTCGGTTGTTCCGTTTGTCAGATAATAAAGCTCAGTGGGTGTTTGTTAGGGACTGATAACACGAGCAGGTCAATCCGGACCTCCATCGGTTGACTTGGTGACGGCTGCTCCAGTCTCCATTAATGGCCCGACCTGTTTAAAGGTCACTTTGAAGCTGCAGCTATGAGGAAGGTGTTAGGAAATCAAACCTGACACACATTCACCCACAAGAGGAGATACTTGACGGTGAAACCACTTGTTAACACTTTGGTTTGAATGACAAAAAAACTACAAAACATCCTCCAAAAGTACGTCTTCCTCCACATTCCTTTCCTGTTCTTTAAACAACGTGTCCTCGTACAACAGTTATGATATCTTACGATAAAGTTACTCCTCTTTATTCCAAGTCCAGCAACACGTTTCAAAATAAACTTCTATCTTCACAGGAAACAACTTAGTTAGGTTTAATGAAGGTCGTGAAATATTTAGTTGGGTTGAGGCAACAAAACTAGTTGAGTTTAGAATAAGATCTCTTGGGTTAAATAAGTGGCGTTACTGAAGTACGCAAGTTAAGTGACAAATAAATCAACGTTGACTTTTCTTCAACAGCAGAATCTTGGGTGAAAGATCGTTATTTTTAATTTTGACCCACCTCTCCTCCCAAACACGGTTATGTGGATTACGTGATATATCTACCAATTACAGCGCAGGTGTAGCTACGGACGCTGTATAAGAACAGCATGTGATGAACATGTGTGCATAGAGGGACATGTAAAACCCAACCGAATGTCTTCTTCAAGTGAATCACTCGGGGTTAGATCAGTGTTTACAGCAGCGTCGACCTCAAACCACCAAACACACTCGTGTGTGTGTGTGTGTGTGTGTGTGTGTGTGTGTGTGTGTGTGTGGCAACGCAGCACTTAGTTTCAGTATGAAAACATCTTCATTAGTTTTTGTGCGGTTGAGTTTGTGCAGCTGCTGTCGAGACGTTTTCACCTCATTCAGCGTTAAAGAAGTACATGAATATGATTATTATTTCTTTTATTGAGTGCCTCCACACAATAACAAGCCTGGCTTTCATCTACATAAATGCTCTTTGTGTCCTTAAATCCTTTTTATATTTTGCATCTTCCATCAGTGACAGCTAACCTGAAAAGGTGTGTGTGTGTGTGTGTGTGTGTGTGTGTGTGTGTGTGTGTGTGTGTGTGTGTGTGTGTGTGTGTGTGTGTGTGTGTGTGTGTGTGTGTGTGTGTGTGTGTGTGTGTGTGTGTGTGTGTGTGTGTGTGTGTGTGTGTGTGTGTGTGTGTGTGTGTGTGTGTGTGTGTGTGTGTGTGTGTGTGTGTGTGTGTGTGTGTGTGTGTGTGTGTGTGTGTGTGTGTGTGTGTGTGTGTGTGTGTGTGTGTGTGTGTGTGTGTGTGTGTGTGTGTGTGTGTGTGTGTGTGTGTGTGTGTGTGTGTGTGTGTGTGTGTGTGTGTGTGTGGGGGGGGGGGGGGGGGGGGGTCGTGCTTCCTGTCTGCTGCTAAAACAACAACCCCGCCGGTCGCTAGCAGCGCAGGCTAACTTGCACATGCACAAACTCGAGAGCGTGCAGCGAGCCCTCATCGCCTGCCAGTCCTGCAGAGATGATGTCATTGTTTGAGGCCGCCGATGCTCGGGGTGAATAATGGAGAGCTCAGAGCCGAGGAGGGTGGAGGGAGTGTGGGCTCAATCCCACAAGTGTATTGTTGCTCTGTTTGGCTCCTCGGTGGTACCAGACACAGAGCCCACAACTCCTCCACGTTACCAGGAGGATATCGGAGGAGGAGGAAGGAGAGGAATGCAGCAGATAGCATTTAAAGCGGTTTCTGTTTCTGCTGTAAAGCTAAAAACAAAAAATCTTTTAACTCAAATCTAAAGATGCTAATGCAGAAATCTGCCCTTTGCTGCCCTGTTGTTTAAGATCCTTGTTTCCAGACGACAGTCGGAATTGAACAGATGGAATCATCTCACTTTACTGGCAGATCTCTCCAAGGTGCTTTCGGGGGAAGTTGCGCGCTACGATGATGAAGTTGCGGTAATTTAGCAGTAAACCTCAGTGACTAAACAAAACAAAGTTTCCAGCATCTTAAATCCCTCACAGTAGCGTTACTGCTAGATTCAATCCGTCCTTCAATCGGAGGGTCGGCGGTTCGATCCCCGGCTCCGCTAGTCGCATGTCGATGTGTCCTTGAGCAAGACACTTAACCCCAACATCGCTCCCGTAGCTGAGCCTACGGTGTGATGGGATCTGAATTGTAAGTCGCTTTGGATAAAAGCGTCTGATAAATGACTGTAATGTAAATGTAAGTGAGTGAAGCAAACCTCTTGATGCTATGGCTTTTATTGTGAAAGGTCAGAGCGGAAGTAGTGAGGCTGGTAATATGCTATTGAAAAAGTGGGATTTATAAATTATTTGCCATCACTTGTCGACCATAGACTGTATATAAGAATTGAACAGGAAGTGACCATATCTGGACTGAGGAGGAGTGACGTAGAGACGCCGTATACGTCTCTGGTAGCGACCTGTCAATCACTGTGTAGCCCCGCCCCTAAAGCATCCTCTGCTTTATGGTCTGTTTGACTCTAAATGGACCATAATGTACTAAATGAACATCATGCTGTATTGAAGAAGACTTGAAACTAGAGATTGAGACCATAAACTCATGTTTACAATGTTTACTGAGGTAATAAATCAAGAGAGAAGTAGAGTCATTTTCTCATAGACTTCTATACAACCAGAGGAGTCGCCCCCTGGTGGACACTAGAGAGAATGCAGCTTTAAGACCTGAAGCATCGACTTCACTCGGCAGAATCAGAGGTTACAAATTACATGAAGACATGAAGCTTTGGGTCCATGACTTCACAGACTGGTCTGTGGTTGGTCTGTGGTTTGTCTGTAGCAGCTGAACACACATGTACTTAGAGCTGTCAGCTTGTAAAGACTCATGTTAACGTCAGGTCTGAACAAGGCCTCAGAGTCGGCGATGCAAAGACTTAAAAACGAGATGACAACAAACTGAGCTTCTCTTCCAGTGTAATGAAATGTACTACATTGTCCTGTGTATTTAGCTGTGTTGGTGGTGTTTAAGTTTCTCCTACTCTACTAATCCTCTGACGAGAATCATCTGGCCTCCACTCGTCTGGTCTGGATGACTAATGCAGCGAGCGGCCTGTTTGCTGTGTCTGTCTTTCTAAGAACACTTTGTCCTTTGTGAACACTAAACTCTTTGGTTCCATCCCATGTATTCAGTGTATATTGATCCTGCAGCTACAACAAATCCAGAGGCTTTTTATTTGGATCGGAGCACTAATCAGGAATGCAGTGAGTCTCTCGGTTGCATGTATCGGCTTGTTAATGAAAGGAAACGCCTCGCTCGCCTTCTTGTGGATGTGACGCCTGTAAAAGAGACAATTAGTTAAAGTCAAGTTGTTCTATAAAGTTTCATTAGCATGTTAGATTTCCTTTTATATGAATGCAGTCTGCATGTTTTGTCCCAGCTGCTTCTTTTTGAATTCTCAGTGGATGAATTATGTTTAATTAACATCGGATGACGTTACTGATGGACACACTACGTTCTTAGTTCTAGAAGCTTCTTGTTAAGGCTGTTGCGACAGGAACTTGTGGATATTTGTCGTGTTTTGGTGGCGGTGGAGGGTTGTTCCTCTGAAGTGAATAAGACTTGAAAACAGTCGTGAGTTTATTCGTCAGTTCGTCCGTCTTTCACATTACGATTAAGTTTTGTTGAATTTAACGCGTTTCCAAAAGTTTTTCTCTCGCTTTTGTCATGAAAAGAGGACGTCAACACACACAGTTTGGGTAAACAGTTAAAGTGACGATCGCATTGGTTTTTACCTAAAGTTGAACATGTTTTAACCACGGCCTGTGTATAAGAAGTGGACGTAGTCATGGTGACGTCACCCATTGGTTTGTGGACTGATGTTTTGAAGCCTTGAGTTTGGCGATTTTGCCGTTGCCATCTTGGATTACGGTCGTCACCATGTTGTTGTTTTGCAACCAATGAACAGGAAGTGACCATATTTGGAAGCATCCCCTGCTTTATGGTCTGTTTGACTCTAAATGGACCATAATGTACTAAATGAACATCATGCTGTATTGAAGAAGACTTGAAACTAGAGATTGAGACCATAAACTCATGTTTACAATGTTTACTGAGGTAATAAATCAAGAGAGAAGTAGAGTCATTTTCTCATAGACTTCTATAGAACCAGAGGAGTCGCCCCCTGGTGGACACTAGAGAGAATGCAGCTTTAACACATGAAGCTTTGACTTCACTCTTCAGCTCGGTTGAAACTGTCCGATTGCTCTGTGGTTTTTCTGTAATGATGTTCTCAAACTGTGAATTTCAAATTTCAAACGAACCTCAAAAATGTTAAGTGTAGGAATCTAAGGAAAAAGGTCTTCTGTTGGTCTGAGCATCCAGAACATGGAGACTGGTGTGAGGACGCTCTGTTTCTCTGTGAGTCTGAGAGCAGTTTTTATTGAGCTCACAACAAAAGACGGCGTGTTGCATAAGAAGATAACGGGAAGCTTTTTACGGCCGACAAATGTGCCTCATTATGGTGGAGATAGCTCTGTGTTTAGTCTCTGGATGAGGCCCCGTGCTGCGTTTACCTCTCGGGCAAATTGTTTTTCATCTTCGCCGTCATCATCATTCTCTAGATTCAGCGGTCTGTGGAGACGCTGGCAGTCGCCATCGCCGCCAATGAGCCCTCAGACGGAGAGATTTACTGCTGCAACACCTCGGAAAATGGAAAATGGAGAGGAGGAAGATTTAGAGGAGGAAGATTAGGAGGAGGAGGAGGAGGAGGCTGATGACTAGAGCAAGAGCAGGAGAAGAGAGTTGTGTAGCGGCTGCTAATCGTTCCTTTTGTTCGAGGAGAAAAAGGTTAAATTTGTGTCTTTCACTTATTCATAGAGATCATAAAACTCACGGTTCAGATCAGGATGACGTTATAATGTACCTTCAGCCAGTACTCATGTTCACTGAGCAGAGCCTGAAGGCATCATAATGTACCTGAAGTGAACCTCCGTTGGTTAGCCGTTAGCGGTGCTGCTAACGTTACTAGCTCTCCTCCTGTTGGTTTAAACACTGGTTGGTTGTTTACAATGAAACATGATCAGAAATCAGAGACTAGAAACACATGTTCTACTGAGTCAGTACAACTTTATTTACACTCTGATGGTTAACGTTAACCATCAGAGTGTAAATAAAGTTTAACGTTAAAACTTTATTTACACTGTGATGGTTAACGTTAAACTTTATTTACACTGTGATGGTTAACGGTAACTTTATTTACACTGTGATGGTTAACGGTAAAACTTTATTTACACTGTGATCGTTAACGTTAACACTATTTACACTGTGATGGTTAACGTTAACTTTATTTACACTGTGATGATTAACGGTAAAACTTTATTTACACTCTGATGGTTAACGTTAACACTATTTACACTGTGATGGTTAACGTTAACTTTATTTACACTGTGATGGTTAACGTTAACTTTATTTACACTGTGATGGTTAACGTTAACACTATTTACACTGTGATGGTTAACGTTAACACTATTTACACTGTGATGGTTAACGTTAACTTTATTTACACTGTGATGGTTAACGTTAACTTTATTTACACTGTGATGTTAACGGTAAAACTTTATTTACACTGTGATGGTTAACGTTAACACTATTTACACTGTGATGGTTAACGGTAGGCCTACACTGTGACATTGATCTGAGGTTGTGTCAACACAACCATGTTGCGTCAACATGGTTGTGTTGACCAAACAAAACCCAACATGTGTTGTTGCTGAAATGCTTTCTGGGTATTTGAGGCCTCTGTGCTTCTTGTAGGATCATTGTTGTTGGTGCAGAACGGAGGATCCGAACCCTGATGTTGAAATGTTTCCGGCTCATTAATCTTCATCCTCGTCATCGTTGCGACAGTAGAAATGCGGGCGGAGGGGTCGCGTCTTGATGTCGGCCGACGATGGCGGAGAAGATATTTGTTGTTTGGCTCCAGGAGTCGGGCGGTAAAATAAAAAAACCCTTTTGGAGCAAGACGATCAATAAAAGATGAGGAGAGAACGGCAGCGCGGAGACGAGATGGTGAGGCGGCGACAATGAGAAAAGATGAAATGGAGGATTTATTACTTCTCATTGATCTATTTGTCTGATGGGAGGTGCACTGAGTGGAGGAGTAATGTGGAGGAGCAGGTCGTGGTGTTACATGAACACATGCCGCATGCTCTCACAGCTCTTCATTCTTCTTATTGTCATCTCAAAGAATCATTCAAAACAAATGAATACAGATACAATATGCATAAATGTACCGAATTATTCAAATAATACATTTGTACACCACAAACTTAGTATAAACGAGTTAATAAAGAGCTGAGGGATCCTCAGCGGTTGTTGTTTTTGTCACTGTGAGCCTAAACGTTCATTAACCGTGCTGCTCATTAACTGCAGACAGATATGATTTGTGTTTGACAGCCGGAGGTCGTCTCAGGTCAGAGCCTCCAGGGTTTGGAGCTCCTCCTCCTCCTCCTCCTCCTCCTCCTCCTCCTCCTCCTCCTCCTCCTCCTCCCCCTCCTCTTTGTTGTAGGACGTTAAACGAGCTTTACTTGTTGTCGGCGTTTAAATCTTTACAGATTGCAGAAGACACATCTGCATGTGAAACCTCATAAAGTAACCTCCACTATGACGAGGAGCGACTGTAGTTACCTATAAACTCAGATCTCATATTCATAGATACTTTATTACCTTCATACAAACCCTGTAAAGACACAAGTCAAGTATTGTTGTTTAAAATGGTTCATTGCAGTTACACATACAAGGTATTTAGCTTGCTGATTGGTGCGTGACAGTAAACATTGTGCAATAGTGAAAGACATCATTTAAAAATGACAAAGTTACAATAGAAATATGGTAAACAAACAAGAATACGTTAAAACCAGTATGTTATTAATGAGCCACGTGTGTATTAATAGAGAAAGCCTCACATGTCACATGATCAAGTTCAGAGGTACACGACCGTTAGCGGCCGAGATTCCGCCGGTTTCACGCCGACGAGTATAAACTAAACTTCGGTCGATGTTTTGTCCCGCAGGCCAACCTGAACGACTCTCACAACCAGATGGTGGTCCACTGGGCCGGGAAGAAGAGCAACGTCATCGTGGCTCTGGCCCGAGACAGCGCCGGAGCCATCGGGCCCAAGACCAGCTCGGTGAGTCCACATGGTGTTGATAACCGATGGTCTACAGGGGACCGTAGAGCGGGTGAGAGCAGCTTAAATGTCACGTTTTGATGAGCCGTCGTTGTCTGCAGGTCTACGTGTCCTACGACTACGGGACATCCTTCACGCTGGTCTCAGACAAGTTCCAGCTGTCGGGGGTCCAGGCCAAGGACGGCAACAAGCAGGTCATCTCCCAGTTCTACCACAGCCCGGCAGACAACAAGAGGGTGAGTCACTGCTTGGGGGGGTCTCTGGAGGGGTCTCTGTAGACCAGACTGGAGTCACGTGAGCCGCATCATGGCTTCCACCGAGCTGTAGTCACCGTCTGTATGTCTGTAGTTCCTCTTTAACACAAAGACAAGACGGTGGTTTTAATCTTCTAATCTCACTCGAGCAATAAAGGAAAAGGATCCGTAGAGGAAGTTAAATTACATAAATGTAGTTTAATGGAGTCGATGAAATGAATGAATTGTTTCATTACAAGAGAGGAACCTTCAGTGTTACTGACCACGGGGTTGGAAATCATGTTTTCTTTAAACTATCACCAAATCATCACCGTTTATCAGCCAGAAGCTGAAAGAAACATTATTGTCAGATTTTCATCTTTCCTACGGCCCTTGAACACATGTGTGAAGAACGCTTCCATTAGAAAAAGCAGATAAAACGTGTGATGTTTCATTAATAACATTTTATTCTTCATGTTTCATTATAATCTCTCCTCTAATAAAGAGTTCACTTTAACATGATGGTGTTAAACATTAAAGTGTGAAACTATGACGTCATGATGGATTCATCTGAGACCAACAGTCATGTGACAAGAAGAGAGGAGACACTATGAACTACAGGAAGAGGAGAGGAGAGGAGAGGAGACACTAGGACTGAACTACAGGGAGAGGAGAGGAGAGGAGACACTAGGACTGAACTACAGGAAGAGGAGAGGAGAGGAGAGAGGAGACACTAGGACTGAACTACAGGGAGAGGAGAGGAGAGGAGAGGAGAGAGGAGACACTAGGACTGAACTACAGGAAGAGGAGAGGAGAGGAGAGGAGAGGAGACACTAGGACTGAACTACAGGGAGAGGAGAGGAGAGGAGAGGAGAGAGGAGACACTAGGACTGAACTACAGGAAGAGGAGAGGAGAGGAGAGGAGACACTAGGACTGAACTACAGGAAGTGAACACGGAGAGGAGAGGAGAGGAGAGCAGATGAGGAGAGGAGAGGAGAGAGGAGAGCAACTGTTTTTGTGAATCCAGTGACACATCAAGGCGAGCTGAGAGTATTGAGACGAACAGAGTAACGTTATAGAATCACACTACACGTTAGTTCTCAATATGTAAAACTCTTGTTCAGAATGATCTTAGACGTGGTGTTTCTGCTCCAAATAACGTCTTGTTTTTTGTGCTGATGTGTGCATTTTCCCTTCTCGTCTCTCCAGTACCTTTTCGTGGACTCCACCAACAACTACCTGTGGAACACCTTTGACTTCTGCAGCAGCGTGGAGGGCTTCTCGCTGCCCTTCAAGCCCACCGACCTGCTGCTCCACAGCCAGAGGTCCGGCCTGGTGCTCGGCTACGACAGCTCTCACCCCAACAAGCAGGTAGCTCCACCTGCAGCCCAGTCATCCACGTTTCCATCAAGAACGACGGCTTAGAGACGCTTCTAAAGCATCAGACATCCACGTTAGAGCGGAGCGTCTTTGGAGAGAAGCTTTAACGACATGTGGATCCTTCTGTATAAACGTCTTAGTTTCCTCGTCTATTAAGCACAATAGCAGCTCTCCAGTGTTCTTGTGTGTAAGAGCCAAAAAACGAAGGAATGAGGTTGACCTACATTTTAACAGTACCCCCCCCCCCCCCCCCCTCTCTCTCTCCCCCCTCCCCCCTCCTGTAGCTGTGGAAGTCAGACGACTTCGGGGAGACATGGGTGTTGATCCAGGAGCACGTGAAGGCCTACTTTTGGTAAGACAACCGAGACGAGACCATAAACCGAGTGAGAGAAATGTCCTGTACTGTGCTGCGTTCAAGGAGCCGGTAAATGTAGGAAATACAACCGTCCCAGGAAATACAAGTTGAGTCGGCATCGCTGAAGAAATATGGTTCTAGTGAGCAAATACTGTTGAATCTATTAAAGCTTCAGTGTGGAAACTACTGCAAGTAGAATGAGAGATGCCGATGAGCTGCCGGCTCAAGGTGTAAAGATCATCTCCAGAAGAATAATTCCACTTATTTCTTGTCCAAAAAGTCTCAAATTCTTCCCCCTTTTTTCCCGGATCCACTAGCTTTTAAAAAAAAACACACAACAACAAACAGACCGGATCAATCTTTCCATGATGTCATCAGACACTTATAACGATCTGAGCCCGTCAGTAGAAGAGACGAACACTTTTAGTGGACGTAACGTCACAACAATGAGAAGTCACAACTTTGTTTGATTGAAAACCTACTACAATACAACAAACGATCTTTCAGGCTCCCTCGTGTGGCCCAAAAGTGAACAGCAGGTATAAACGCCTTTATTTGGGCGTGACTGTATTAAAGTTTTTTTTGTTAATGAGCAACAACACATAAAGTATAAAACAAATGCTGCTGAGATGCACAGATTCGATCTTATAACCTGGGCTCCACAATAAGAAATGCCACGTCGGGCTTCCTTCTCATCTCTGCTGCACATGCTCAGTACGGATCGTGGGAACTCGTGAGAAAATGGCGGCGAGTAAAAACAAAGTTTATGAGCTGAAGTGCAAGCGAGCATTTCAATTGTCCAGGAAACAGGAGTTCAGTTGGGTGGTTTTTAGAGAGGATGTGGTGAACTCACTCAGTCATTCATTCACTTCCACATACAAAACACAAAACCATACAAAACCAATCGATCGATCTCTTGACTCAGTAAACATGAGTTTATGAGACCATGAACTCATGTTTACAATGTTTACTGAGGTAATAAATCAAGAGAGAAGTAGTCATTTTCTCATAGACTTCTATACAATCAGAGGAGTCGCCCCCTGGTGGTCAGTAGTGAGAATGCAGCTTTAACACATGAAGCATCGACTTCACTCCACAGAGCAAATTTCACCCAAAAAACCAAGATGGCGACGGCCAAATGGCTGAACTCAAGGATTCAAAACTACAGTCCTCAAACCAATAGGAGACGTCGGGTCCACTTCTTATATGCAGTCTATACTTGTTTCCAAGAAACTTTAAAGTGCTTTTGTTTGATTCTTTCTGGAGAAGATCTGTCGATTAATTCAACTTATCGATTAAACAGAAATGTGTTTGAATGTTAGTCGGCTAAGAATTTATTTGTTCGTAAATGGTGCTTTTGGCAACGAGACAAAATGCACTTTGAGTCGTCCGATATTTAACGTTCCGATTAATAATGTGAACATGAATAAAAGCACGAATGTGCGAGATGTAAACGTTGGCCGTGCAGCTTCTTTGTCCTCGTGGTGCAGATGGTTGTTGAGATTGGTGATTAACACAATGACTCGCTGCAGTCAAACCCAGTTCCTCAGCTTTCTAATCCAACAAAGTAAGACCAGTAGGATTTCTATATTTATATAGTCAACTTCAACTCATTTGGACAAAAGCTAATTCATAGCGTTTCAGGTGTAGGAGCAGCCTTTTATGTTGAAGCCATCAGCCAGACAATAAAAGCAGCGATTGCGTAACCCTCTTGTGCCAAACGCAATGAAAGCAGTCAGCGCACAAGGAAGTGCTAGAAAATGAGGAAACCGCACCAAAATCATTTTCACATGAATAACTGTGTGAGTGGGAGCTTTAGACAGATCACATGTTATCCTCACCGCTGCTGCTTGGTGAAGCTAAATTACTTATTTTTTTGTGTCTGTGAACGGGATTCTGTTAGTGATAAACACACACACACACACACACACACACACACACACACACACACACACACACACAGTGTGCATCCTATTAGAGAACAGGACCTGAATACTGATGCAGTGGAAACCAACTACAGGAAGTGTTTTTTTTAAATATGATAACATCAATGTTGACGACAACACTTCCTCATTCTTAGGTAACGAAGCATAAACGAATGTATTCAGGGTCATTCAATGTGTTTGTTGACTACAGCAAATGGAACAAACTGTTTAAAGTTTGAAGATGATTCTTCATGATTCTGACATTTCAATCACTCGAAGCAGTTCAACTGAAATCCTTTAAGATGTGAACGGTGTTTAAGGTTTCAGGATTAGTGAGACTGGAAAGTAGATCAAATGTCAGTTGGTTTCTAAGTTGAAGTGTCATTTTATATAGAAGGCACTCCAGCAGTTTAACATTAAAACGTTGGGTTTAAGAGTTAAATGGTTGGATTATCTGTTGTGATGGAAGCGGTTGTAACATCAGTTAAAGTCGAAGAAGAAGACTTCGTTGCCTTGAACTGAAACTTTTGCCTCGTTTTTTTTTGATTTCTTCATTTTCAAATCCGTCCCTATAAAACGTTGATGCAGCAGAATTCCCCCCGAGTGACTCCACATATGTGTCTTCTCATTATCCATTCATGAGAACTAGCTTCAGCAGCTAGGTCAGCTAAGTCATGTGTGTGATCGGAGTGGAGAAGTATGCGTTCCCACTCGTGTGATAGAAGCTTAATATTTATAACCGTGCGTCGTATTTTTGTAAACTCATCACGGCCTGTTTTTCATCTCGGCAGGTATAGTTTATTCTGTCCTCGTATCTGTCTCCTGTCGGACAATTTCTGTGCTGTTAGATTATGTGAAAATGAGTCATTTCAGCCGTTTCCATCGTGTCTTCATGAGTCACTTCAATCGTATTTAAAAAGACCTCCTAACACGGCGATAACCATGAGACGACGTGGATCGATGCATTTATCCAATGGACCACGTGTTGGCGTGCTCATTTAAAACGAGGCAACGCAACTTCTTAAAGAAGAAGGAGCACATTCTTTCTGTCACAGATAAGAAGTTGAATTGATTCGCAATTAAGAGCAACTTTGTTCAATTTCATTATTTTGTTGTGTTTATGTGCGCCGCAGTATCGTGACAGGTTGTGAAATGTGACCACGTTTAATGGGCGAGAGGGGACAACAGTTTGTTTTTAACATTATGTCGTCCCTAAAAGAAACGTTCTGAGAGACACGAAAAGTACGGACAATCCGTGTCCCTGTCATAGACTGTATATAAGAAGTGGACGTAGTCAACCCATTGCTTTATTTGACTGAGGTTTTCAAGCCAGTTTGGACGTCGCCATCTTGGTTTTTGCAACCGGTGAACAGAAGTGACCATATCTGGACTGAGGAGGAAGTGACGTAGAGACGTCGTATACGTCTCTGGTAGAGACCTGTCAATCCCCGCGTAGCCCCGCCCTAAAGCATCCCCTGCTTTATGGTCTGTTTGACTCTAAATGGACCATGGACAATGGACAATTTGACTTTTATTTGCTCCACGCAGCAAATCTAGCGGTTAGCTTCACTAGCTTGCCCATACTTACCATGAACTAAAATTCTGTTCTTTTATTTTCCTCTAGAGAACCCTCTCTTTGTAACTCATGAAGTTTCAGGATTATCTCAGATTTTTGGTTCAAAATGAAACCTGTGTGGACGTATTTTATCCCCCTATTTGCGCTACTCTGAGCTATTTGGCGTTCGTTCGTGTCTTTTGCGTTGACTCATCATGCAGTCACATCGTCTCTCTCCATTTAGTCTTAAAAACACTTTATCACACTCGGTCTTCTTGGCCAGCCTGCTTGGCAGATAAGCAACAAGTTTAGTTTTGTGTTGTCATCCTACGTTCATACATTCCTGATAGTTTAACCATTGATGGCATTCAGCGGGCCGCCAGTAGGATCTGATAAAGTCTGTTAAAGCTACACCACTGCAGTGGAACAACAGCCAAGAGTAACTGCAAATTATCTGAGGACAAAGGCAGCGCAAGTAAAGATTGATCTTAAACTCCCCCCCCCACTCCCCCGTGTCCCATCCAATTTGGGTCTAATCCTGTTTGTTCTGGCTTTAGCAGGGGGCGCTACCATTGTGCTGCAGATCAGTGTTATGGCGTTGAAAGCCAAAGAGACTCGAGCTGCTGCTGGATGTGTTTTAAAAATCAACCCAATCTGATGGGTCGGTTGCTCGCCCGACTCTTAATCCTGTGATCTCACTGCTCGGAGACAGACGGAGTTAAATCCTCTGTGCATACAATGAGAAGTACAATCTCGTTTTCCATATGGATGACAGACAATGCTACAAATCCAGCAAACAGAGTGGTTTTAAATGCATTTAGAGAAACTAAGGGATCAGGGGGGAGAAGGTTAGAAAGAAAACATGGAAGGACTGAATGTCACTGCTGAAGAAAACTAAAGGAGCAAATATGATTTTTCAACTCAACATTCGTGATTAATTGACATGTTGATGAAAGCTCGTGCTTTGTATTCAAAGCCTTTTAATTACGTACAGATGTGTTTGTTAGTGCCCTGTTTGCCTTTTAAGAAAACTAAGCTATTTGCTTACGGTTATGTTGCCCTGTTACGCTGTACGTTTCCTTGCTACGTTACCCTGTTACGTTACCCTGTTACGTTACCCTGTTACGTTACCCTGTTACGTTACCCTGTTACGTTACCCTGTTACGTTAC
This sequence comes from Leptoclinus maculatus, assembly GCA_032191485.1. Classification (NCBI taxonomy): domain Eukaryota; kingdom Metazoa; phylum Chordata; class Actinopteri; order Perciformes; family Stichaeidae; genus Leptoclinus; species Leptoclinus maculatus. Next base: position 371,653 of record JAVDOI010000126.1, read on the forward strand.
CTTGTTACGTTACCCTGTTACGTTACCCTGTTACGTTACCCTGTTACGTTACCCTGTTACGCTACCCTGTTACGCTACCCTGTTACGTTACCCTGTTACGTTACCCTGTTACGTTACCCTGTTACGTTACCCTGTTACGTTACCCTGTTACGTTACCCTGTTACGTTACCCTGTTACGTTACCCTGTTACGTTACCCTGTTACGTTACCCTGTTACGCTACCGTGTTACGCTACCCTGTTACGTTACCCTGTTACGTTACCCTGTTACGTTACCCTGTTACGTTACCCTGTTACGTTACCCTGTTACGTTACCCTGTTACGTTACCTTGTTACGTTACCCTGTTACGTTACCCTGTTACGTTACCTTGTTACGTTACCTTGTTGTGTTGCCGTTGCTGTTACGTTAGCTTAACCATAGTTCATTTATTCATAAATATAAATATTGGTCCTGAATTGGCTTGTTTCATTAAATATTTTGTTTCATTGTATATGAAACAAAAATATTCATGCTATGAATGTCTGACCTGAAAACATTTCTTAAAACCTCGGCTGTTGACGGTTCAACCTAAAAAGAGTGCATTTCAGGGAAACTGTGGTCGAATGAGAAACAAGGGGAGGAAGGGTGTTTAGGAAGTGTTTAAAAGGGGCAGAGATTAATTCAAAGGAAGGGACGGAGACAGACTGCGAATAGCCCTCCATGCACTCTCAGCCCAGACAGTGTCCATCAGTTGAACAGGGACCTTTGAAAGAATGCCACGGAGGCCGAGTCGAGCCGACACACTGCTGCCTCTGTTCGGCTCTCGAGACTCCGGAGGAAAACACACTGATTTTGGAAGGCAGACGATAAGACCCAGTGAACCTCCCTCATTCATTCCGGCCGACTCTCCGTGCCACGGGTTTTATTCAAACACCCTTGCTGTGCACTTGTGGCCACAAATAGTTTGACCACGCGGATATTTTCGGTTTTGAACATGCTGATGTGTCTGTATTTTTGTGCTGACATTTATTATCTTGGAATTTTGTTGTTGTTCAGAAAAAAAATGACGAGCTGAGATGTCAGTTTGAAAATCCATCAGTAGGATGGGTCGAACCACTTTGACACTCGTGTGTTGGAGGAGCAGAATGTCCTCAAAAGGACCCACAGTGGGACTGTTATTGGGAGATGGAAACAGTAGTATTCAAAGTGCTGCATCCACAAATGACCCAGACGTTAAAGTCGTAGCATAAACTGCTCAACAAAAGAGCTGTAAGACGGGAGACAATGGTATAAATACCTCTTTTGAATAAACCTATTGTCCCATTAGCAACCGAGCTAACTCGGCGCTATTGTGACCGACTACCGCTAGCATGTCCCTGGATGCTAGTGTGTTAGCTGTTAGCTCACCAGCTCACAGTAGTTAACAAATGATGTCACGAGATGTGCGGATGATTTTTTGTAGCGCCACTTTCAGAATAGATAGATGGGTATGTAGATTAATGTATGATTCAATATGGCAAATGTAAATGCAAAATTACACATAAGATGCTTGTTCAACACAAAGAACTGTATCAGTTTCACGAGTCAAACTAAAACTTTTTACTTTAATTCGCTTTGAATCAATTTAGACAACAGAATTTTGTTGAAACAATTAAAACAATGATTTCTCTGAAAGTTGAAAAATTACTATTGAATTATCGCTCAGGCACAACCTCAATAAGAAGACATAAAATGAAAAGCTATATTTATACATTTAATATTTAATATTTAGTAATAGGATTTTGATATAAATAAATGCTGAGAACTAAAATGGTGATGTTTTGGCGTCCATGTTATTTTAGGAACAATTGTCTCACATGTCGTCACTTTATCCCACCCCTCTTCCCCCATCACAGGGGCGTGGAGCCCTACGACCCCCCCACCACGGTGCTGGTCCAGAGGCACGAGCCCCAGGGCGTCTCCACTATCCTCAGCAGCACCGACTTCTTCCAGAGCGAACAGAACCGCATGGTGATCCTGGAGCAGGTCGACAGCTTCCAGCTCCGAGACAAGTACCTGTTCGCCACCACCACGCGGGTAAGAGGGCCGGGGGAGGGGCCGGGGCCAGGGGGGAGGGGCCAGGGGGGAGGGGCCGCTTCGGATCATGAGCTTATTTTAACTAAACTAAATAAACTTTCCATTGTCTTATCTTTGAGCTCAGAATCTGCAGTTTGTACCTTTTTCTTTCTTTCTCCAGCACATAAAAGTTGTATGAGAAACATGAGTCCATCTTTGCTTGTTACATGAATACAGTCTTTTCAAAATAAACTTCCATCTTCACAGGAAACTAGACAACAAACCACAGAGTCAGGTTTTAGTCGGAGGAGCCGTTAACTTCTCGTTTCACACGAGGAACAAACTGAGATCAGCGTTTGTTCTGTGTTTCCTGTGAAGACGACGGGTTACATACAGGAGAAAACAAAAGAAAGCTTTGTAAGATAATCATTTAGAGGAGTTATTAAATTCATTATTTAGTTTAGTCAGCCCGGATTACTCTTACTCTTACTTGATGCTTGATGCTCTTCGTTAAACTCCTGGCACCGATAGACAGAACTGTAATGTAACAACCGACGGTTCCTGTTCATGTCGCTACATTTGTTAAAAGCTCACATATTGTATAACAGCTTTGCTCAGCATCGCAGTTTCCCACCTCAGCATAATGTGTTGAGAGTAACAGACTGTTGGATCAATATGAGACTCCAGTGTTTGTGTAGAAGAAACCTCGGAGAGACGGAGAGATGGAGGGAGAGAGACAGAGAGACAGAGAGAGACAGACAGACAGACAGACAGACAGACAGACGGTGAACATTATTTTGGATCTCACCTCTTATTCTCGTTTCCTTCTCGTCACCAGACTTCGTGCTTTTTTCCGAGCTTCAAACCTGCTCTGACAGCTGTGCCACTGACATGCTTTAAAGTCAGGAATTTAATTTTAATTTTCAGTGCAATACTGCGATAAACATGCAGTAAAATCTACTTTAACAACATTTGATTGACGTGACGTACTGTAACTGTCACGTGTTTGTGCAGATGCATGATGCATTCAGGATGCGACCACATGCAGTAGGCCTAATGAATCCCCAGTGGCTAACGTGGTCAAAACTAACGAGTAACCCCTCTTTTCCAATTACTGCTGTGGTCCAATGAGACGCGGCGGTTAACCTCAGAGTGCTGAGGGCCAACAGCTGCTCACTGCAGCTTTGTTTGTTGCTCAGAAGGTGAAGCAACATGTTTGAGCTCGTTACAAAATGTATTGGTGTTTATTCTGTTATTCAAACTCTAAACCAAAGATGGCAACTCTGTACCGTCGTGATATTTCTATTGTCGGTCAGGATTTGGGTCTTTTTCTTGTTTAGATCGACCAACAAGGAGGAGAATGTGTCTGTTTTCAGCCCTGTGTGTGTCGCAGCTGTACGGACGCCCTGAGAAGCCTAAGTCTAGTCTAAGTAGTTTCTCTCCTGTGTTATGATTTAAGAGCAGATTATAGAAGGTTTTGGAAAGATTTTTTTATTTTTTATTTATTATTTGTGAACAGAAATGACCCTCTTGTGGCCAACATGAGTATTACAACAACAAACACACAAAGAGGTAAGAACAATGATCCTGGCTAAGTACAGTTTGTTCAGTACGGAGATTAATACGACTCCTTTATCTCTCGTAACATACCTTTACGAAGGTAATTGTTTTTATTTAATACTTTTTATGCATATATTCATCAAAATCATGACCAGAATGCACCTTTCCCCCCCTGATGAGTTTGCATGCTTGTAGTACATCAATATCTCACTGTAATCGAGCTCCCTGGAGCTTCCAGAGCTGAGCGGAAACTTGTCCGTCTGGGAAATGATAACGTTCGCTCAGCAGCCAGCGGGGATGCTGGGAAACACTGGCTGAAAGAAGCCGATGATATCTAATATCTTTAATCTCATCAGCAGTTTGTCATTATTAATATAAGTACTACGACAGAGCAGTCCCCTCTAAAGGTGCTCCGATGAGTCCACATCGTCTAACTCTCTCAGGTAAAGAATGAACCTCATGCAGCTCATATTTAGCTCATATTTAGCTCATATTTAGCTCATATTTAGCTCATATTTAGCTCATATTTAGCTCATATTTAGCTTTCTCACAGCAGCGATATCGCTCCACAAACCTGTCTGATGAATCGTATCAAATCCAGAACGATTTTGAGAACAAAATTAGTCTGTGACCTCGTACTGATCCGTCGGGGGGTTTGCTGACATGGAAAGGACAGAGAGGCTGTGAGCACAAGAGGGCAAATATGATATAAAATATGATATAAAATATGATATAATGCGACCGACACGTGGCTGTTAGTTTCCTCCGAGACATCAAGAGGAAAGATGGCGACAAGGTTATAGAGGTGATTGACAACCGTCCTGTTCAGGTTGTTAGACTTAAAGAGCGAGTGTCACGCTGAATAGCAGCAACATGGCCGTTTAGTATGAATGGGATTTGATGACGGTAATTCATATTTTCTGCCTTCTGAACCCCAAAACCCGCCGGCTGGTTTGAAAAGCATGTTTTCTTGAAGCAATTGCCAAAACGACACCGTTTATCACAGCTAGAAGCTGTAAAAACCATCATTATTGTGAGATTTTCATCTTTCCGACGGTCCTTGAACACATCATGTGCGACGAACGCTTCCATCAGAAAAAGCAACCAAACCAAAGCTTTCTTCTTCTTTATGAGTGATGTCATCGTAACTGTTGTTCTGCAGTAAAGACGTGTTCGACTTCTCTCTGCTTCTACTCATGATGGTTCTGTTTCATAGACTTTATATTACAGTGAACACCACAGAGAGCTAAAGGTCTCTGGGTTCAGAGGGTTGAGACGCAGTTTGTCTTCCAGTTGTTTGATTGACCCGTCTGTGACGCGTTCTTATGAATCCACTGCTGTTCTTGTCCAGACCCACCCCTATGCAGCATTCAAGGGTTGTCCAGCCGTCCGTGCTCACCGGGGGACCGGTGACCTGGTTTGTTGGGGTCCCATGCGTTGACCGATGGGCTATCCTGACCCTAACTACTCGAGGTCACCGCCTAACCTCGACCCGGTGGTCTCGGCCTCAACCTGCCACGCGGGGCCGGTCTTGCCAAGTAGAGCGGCGGGATTGATGACCTCCCTCCTCTCTGAGCTCTGAAGAGAGCTGATTAAACCAGTGAGACAGACCAGCACAGACGCTGCCCTCTGGGGCTCGTATAGAAGTGCAATGGAAAGGATCCAGACTGACCCGTCACCAAGCATCAGCTCTTTTAGCCTCTTACTGCTGGTAGAAGCTATACATCTATATTTCCTATAAACAGAATCGTTGGTCCGTCCCGTCCCAGTTGCTCCTCTCTCTGTGCCTCACACTAATGGGATTACAATAATGGAATATCACAAGTGCTGTTGGCAGCGCCGAGCTGCTTAAGCTAATTAAAGAGACAGAAATGGAGAGTTTTATCTAACGACGGGGGCTCCTGAGCAATAGAGTGCTAATCAGAGCGTTAAAGGTCCCCACCCTCGGTCCCGTCGAGGACGCCGAGGGGGGGAAGATAACCGGCTCAGTAGATGTAATGGGGACGTCGATAAGGCCCGCTCCCTTTATCTGTCGGACGTATTCCCTCGTTTAGATCGCTGATTAAGAAGTCACAGACGGAGAAGAAAACAGGAAGTGGAGGATTGGAGGAGGGATGATTCCCTCCCATCAAAGTGCAGCCTGGTTTCTAGTGGTTTCAGTTTACTTTCAGTTCCTTAAAGCGTTCAGTTCAGTGAATACCTCCGACTGTTGGACTGTTCCTGGCTCTGTACGCTGGTATTTAGAGCTACATGGTATTATTGATGTTCTCATGTTAAACCAGTCAGCAGTATTAATACCAGCTGTATGATTCTGTTAAACATGCTAAGAACCAATAAGAGTATGGATAACGACACTACCTCTACCCGTCCCTGCTCTCAGGCCACAGTAGGTAGAATACTACGTTGTACCACGTTGAGAGAACACAGAGTGGAATGTGTGGCTCACGTTCAGTAGCCGTCGCAAAGCAATCTGTGGTTTCAGTGGAAAATATATAATGACCATAAAACACATAGCTGACATTCTCCCTCTTGATCTGAAACCCTTGATTAATACACAACAAGAGGACGGGAATAGTTATGATCGACCACTGTGTTGGTCCTCTACGTCCTCTACGTCCTCTGGTATTTCACATCAGGTGATGCTGTATGGACCTCTTCTTTCTTCTCTCCATTTGTCTCGGTGTAGTCGCTGCTTTGCTTTCACACCACACAGAGGATGTGAACACTACGCTACAGACATCAATAGACTGAAAGGAGGAGGCTGAAATGCTCTGCTGGAGGCTGAGGGTGCTCAAGCAGGATGGACACAAATCCTTCCAAAGGACACACACACACACACACACACACACACACACACACACACATCAGTATTACTGGAGCACTGAATGTGTCCAGATGCTGCTTGTTGTATCTTAATGACTGCAGCAGTGAATACAGACTTTACAGGAGCGAGGTCGGTCCTTAAATGCACCAAACATTCTTTGTCCTTATTCCAGAAACAGACAGTCTTCCACTAATATTCCTGTTGACATGCAGCCGTACAGGTTCTGATCAACGTAAACCTCATCCTCATCACCGGGTCCAGTCAATCCCACGTCAGCTGTGATTGACGGGTCGATGCCCTAAAATGTTGTTTATCTTTCTTAAATATGCAAAAGTTAAACGACTTTGCATCAAACTACGTGTTTCCTCAGCGTGTTCCAGAGGTGGAGGACTTGTTGGACCTCTTTCATTCCTTCAAACAGCTTCTCTAATGTTTCTGTGAAAGCCTTGAACAGTGTGGTCCAAAGTAAACTGTTGATGGTCTATCCACAGCCAGGACGATGGATTAGAATGATACAGATCAAACGGTATTTAATGAGGCTCGTTAATGTTAAACATGTATTCGTAATGACGATGAAGACGTGTCTTTAGAGATTCTTTTCTTGTGTCTGGACGTTTGATGTTTCCTCAATGAGCTGCTGGGACGTTAAGACAGAACGACATCATCAGGACAGACAGTCTGTGGTCCTCGTCCTTGTATAAGAGATGAACCGTGTCCGTCTCTGTGTCCTCCGTCTCTCCAGAAACTCTTTGGCAGCCACGAAGCGTCGTCCGTCCAGCTCTGGGTCTCCTACAACCGCCAGCCAATGAGAGCCGCCCAGTTCATGACCCGACACCCAATCACAGTGAGTCTCTGACGCGTGAGTGAGGACCTGATGTATCTGATCAGAGTCGTCTCGTTTGTTCTTTAATCACTTAGATTCTGACTGTTATATTATATTAATAAAGCTTCCACAGAGAGAGTGTGAGCTACGAGCACACAAGAGACATTTATATTCATAAACTACTTTATTACCTTTATACGAGCCCTGTAAAGAAAGAAGTCAAGTATTACATGAATCATAAAGAAACAGGCTGAATATCCTGAAAACTATTGAATGAAAACTCTGACAGCGTGTACGCTCGTTATACGAATTATAAACAATTACTATAAACATAGTCATAGAAATGTGACTACTACGACTACTACTAATCATTTTAATAATATTTTGTATTAATAATAATTTTAAATAATAATAATTGTAATAATATTGTTTTATAATAATTTTAATAATAATATTTTTTAATAATAATATTTTTTATATATTACAATTTTAATAATACTTTTAATAACACTTTTTAATAATAATAATTTTAATAATAACACTTTAATAATCATAATACTTTTAATAATAACACTTTTTAATAATAATAATTTTAATAATAACACTTTAATAATCATAATACTTTTAATAATAACACTTTTTAATAATAATAATTTTAATAATAACACTTTAATAATCATAATACTTTTAATAATAACACTTTTTAATAATAATAATTTTAATAATAACACTTTAATAATCATAATACTTTTAATAATAACACTTTTTAATAATAATAATTTTAATAATACAAATATTAATACAAATGTTAATAATAAAAATATTAACTTTGTGACTCGTTTCTAAAATTATGAAACGACACAATCGACATCCTGATTGAACCGCCTACATTACCCAGAATACACCTCCATGTTGACTCTGTGATGTGACTAGTGTGGCGACCTCGTGATGACCTCGTGATGACCTCGTCTCTGTCCTCACAGGAGTACTACATCGCGGACGCGTCAGAGGACCAGGTGTTTGTGTGTGTGAACCACCTGAACAACGTCACACACCTGTACATCTCAGACACTCAGGGTCTGTCCTTCTCTCTGTCTCTGGAGAACGTCCTGTACTACAGTCCTGAGGGCTCGGGCAGCAACACACTCATCAGGTACCACACACACACACACACACATCAGGTACCACACACACACACACTCATCAGGTACCACACACACACACACACTCATCAGGTACCACACACACACACACACTCATCAGGTACCGCACACACACACACACTCATCAGGTACCGCACACACACACACACTCATCAGGTACCACGCACACACACACACACACACTCATCAGGTACCACACACACACACACACTCATCAGGTACCACGCACACACACACACACACACACTCATCAGGTACCACACACACACTCATCAGGTACTACACACACACACACACACATCAGGTACCACACACACACACACACACATCAGGTACCACACACACACACACACTCATCAGGTACCACACACACACACACACTCATCAGGTACCACGCACACACACACACTCACACATCAGGTACCACACACACACACACACACACACACACACACACACACACATCAGGTACCACACACACACACACACACACACACACTCATCAGGTACCGCACGCACACACACACATCAGGTACCACACGCACACACACACACATCAGGTACTACACACACACACACACACACACACTCATCAGGTACTACTCACACACACACACACACACACACACACTCATCAGGTACTACACACACACACACACACACACACACACACACACACACACTCATCAGGTACTACACACACACACACACACACACTCATCAGGTACTACACACACACACACACACACACACACACACTCATCAGGTACTACACACACACACACACACACACACACACACTCATCAGGTACCGCACGCACGCACGCACACACACACACACACTCATCAGGTACCGCACGCACACACACACACACACACACACACTCATCAGGTACTACACACACACACACACACACACACACACACTCATCAGGTACCGCACGCACACACACACACACACACACACACTCATCAGGTACTACACACACACACACACACACACACACACACTCATCAGGTACCGCACGCACACACACACACACACACACACACACACACACTCATCAGGTACCGCACGCACACACACACACACGTTATCTAACGTTTATTAAAAACCTGTTCGGCTGGTTGGTACACAAATGTTTACACAGATCACTGATTACTCTGATTACTCTGATTACTCAAAGGCTTCTTAAACGTAATGCTGCTTTATCTAATAACAGACAATCTATCGATCCGACTCCCTCTGACCTCTGACCTCTGTGTTCCTTGTTTTACTGATCACTCTTCATCGTAATCGTAATCGTGTGTGTGTGTGTGTGTGTGTGTGTGTGTGTGTGTGTGTGTGTGTGTGTGTGTGTGTGTGTGTGTGTGTGTGTGTGTGTGTGTGTGTGTGTGTGTGTGTGTGTGTGTGTGTGTGTGTGTGTGTGTGTGTGTGTGTGTGTGTGTGTGTGTGTGTGTGTGTGTGTGTGTGTGTGTGTGTGTGTGTGTGTGTGAGAGTGAGACACTGTGTCTTGTGTTAATGTACAACTACCAGAATGCACTGGGGCATCTCTTGGTGCTGAAACACGGAGGGAAGTTAAGTGTCAAAGAAGTACGGTAAATAAAGTAAAATAAGACGTTTGTTCCCATGATGACGGGTCCTCCTCTGTGGTTCAGGTACTTTGCCAATGAGCCTTTCGCGGACCTGCACCGTGTGGAGGGGCTGCGCGGAGTCTTCATCGCCACGCTCATCAACGGCTCGGTCAGCGAGGACAACATGCGGTCGGTCATCACGTTCGACAAGGGGGGGACGTGGGAGCTGCTTCAGCCGCCTGCTGCCGACAGCCTGGGAGGAACCGTGGACTGTCAGGTACACGACCAAACATACGATTCTATACGATTCTCATCTAATCACCTTGTGAGTTCTCATCTGTAGCACCAATGCTTCATGTGTTAAAGCTGCATTCTCTCTAGTGTCCACCAGGGGGCGACTCCTCTGGTTGTATAGAAGTCTATGAGAAAATGACTCTACTTCTCTCTTGATTTATTACCTCAGTAAACATTGTAAACATGAGTTTATGGTCTCAATCTCTAGTTTCAAGTCTTCTTCAATACAGCATGATGTTCATTTAGTACATTATGGTCCATTTAGAGTCAAACAGACCATAAAGCAGGGGATGCTTTAGGGGCGGGGCTACACAGTGATTGACAGGTCTCTACCAGAGACGTATACGGCGTCTCTACGTCGCTCCTCCTCAGTCCAGATGTGGTCACTTCCTGTTCACTGGTTGCAAAAGACCACTTCTTATATACAGTCGGAGGGTGTTTTGCACAGATGCTGATGGTTTCAGCTAACAATGTGTTTCTGTGGAGAATAACGTGGTTTGGTTTTATGAAAACATCATCTGACTTTCCCCTCCCTCCCTTCCTCTCCTCCTTCCCTCCTCCCTTCCTCTCCTCCTCCAGCTCGGTAAAAGTTGCTCCCTCCACCTGGCCCAGCGCTGGAGCCAGCTGTTTAACATCCAGCTGAGGAGGATGCCGATTCTATCCAAGGACTCTGCACCGGGACTCATCATGGCCACAGGTGGGACGACATCACTGATAAAGACGAGGTTTCAAGAAACGCATGACGCTAAAAAAATGCACTCGGCGCTTTAGTGCAAGAGTCGAGGACGGCTCCATGTGAGCGCCAAACTTCCCACCTCATCTCTGTGGCCTTTGAACGCACCATCCACATTCCTGTAGACCACATGCATCAGTAGAGTGGGTTGTGGTTTGCATCACAGATTGTGCCTTTAAATCCTTGGTATCTGTGCGACGGATCGTTTGTAAAAGGCTTCGGCTATTTTTTGGCTGGAATGTCTTCATGAGTGAAAGTGAGTGAAGGACTTTGGGTGCCATCTGTTGGAGGAGGGTCTCACTGGCTAGCTTGTTCCCTGTAGACAGGAAGTCCTCCTCTGTGGTAAATGAGTCTTCTGTCTTCCTGTGTTGCTTTGATACACAGGAAACACGGTAGCACTCTGTGGAGAAGGGGCTAGAAGCTTCTTGTTCGGTTTGACAGAAGTTCGTTAATAAATCAAAATAAGGGCGTCGAAGCTCTCTGTACCGGCTGACAACGTGTTTGAGGAGCAGAGTTTTCCAGCTGAGACGCTTTGGTTGCGTCTAGTCGAAATGTCGGCATAAGGTCGAGTAGCCTACTCGGGGTTTACCACGCGTCCTGGAAAATACCTGGAAAACAGTTGACCAACTTTCCAGTCATCGAAAACAGACGGAAAACGAGATGAATCGTCAAATGTCAACGTTCTCCTACTTTCCTTCTGGTCCGTCTATCAGAGCAACGTTCTGTTCAAAGTCACAACGTGAACGTGAGTCGCTGCTGACTGGTAACTGTGGTGAGACTCACTTTGACGTACAAAGATAAAGATGCGTAACAAAGGATTCATCGAACGCGTTTAGAAACGTTGTCGGCTTTAATACATTTGATCGGACGCCCTGAGACGCGGCTTCACTGCTGTTGACTGCTGCAGACGGCTGGATTGATCAGAGTGAAGAGGTTCTCTCTTCACAGCTGCTGGAGAGCATTGATTTGTTGATGCTCTCCAGTTTCTAGGAGACCGCTCCCCCTGCACGAAGCCAGTCCTGCTAATTACATTCTTATTGGAGGAGGAGGAGGAGGATGAAGAGGGGTGATCTCCGGCTCCATTCGCTTCGTTATCGCTCTCCAACAGATGAGCTAATTACGGCTGCGGCGGCCTCTCAACGGGTCAAACAAACACCAGCTGCACAGATGTGTTGACACACACAACAAGCTGCTCTTATGATGGTTGGGCTGGATGTTAATTCAGACGCGTTGATCAGATTCAAAGGTTGTGCAGGAATCTGTTGACGTATTATCTTATTTCTCTCCTTTTTGTTGTAGTCATGGTCATCTAATACTCAAAGATAATGCTCCTCCTCTCATGTGTGTTTCAGGGCAATAAACCGCCCACCGGCTGCTAACCGCTAACCGCTAACGTTAACTAGCTCTCCCCGACGATGTCGACACGGATTTCTTGTTTAAGTCAATCTGCACGCCGTAGATTAGCAGCGCCGCTAAAACCTGCATCCTGGACGTGGTGTCTGTCCGTCGGGGGTTAAACACCTTTCAGTAACCGAGCTACTCGAGGAATCGTTTCTGGACACATCTGCAAGGTCCCCGGTTCGATTCCAGCCACGGGCCCTTAGCTGCATGTCTTGGATTTCTCTCCATATCTTCCAGCCCTCTGGAGCTCGTTCTATCCATCTTTGCAGCGATCACTACAGGCTTGTCCTGTGGCCTCTATACGTTTGGTTTCATTGTGTTTCTTTGTGAAGGCCTGAACACATTGTTCCTGCTGATCCTCCTTGTTGAAGAACAGCATACTGTCAGTGCGTACACGGATACAGAACGCTACGGCTTCGAATTCTTCGGTTACAAGTTTTTCCACATGTGAAAGCAAAAGCAGCGGCCACATCAAGTCTGTCATATTTGGGGAAAACCCCTGTAATGTGTGTGTGTGTGTGTGTGTGTGTGTGTGTGTGTAAAATGCCTTTTTGTCCTCTGATTGCAGGATCTGTCGGCAGAAACTTGGCCAACAAGCCCAACGTGTACGTATCCAGCAGCGCCGGAGCTCGCTGGAGAGAGGTCAGTACTGAAACGTGACACCGACGACGAGAAAAACAAGCTCGTCTGTCAGAGAGAGTTCCCGACGCGTCGCCGTGAATTTCATTCCAGTGCTCGTTTGAGAACGCAGGAATTATGAACCTTCTGTACTTTAAACCCGGACTGCAGCTCAGAGTGTAACTCTCTTCTTGTTAACGGATCATAATTATCAGTAAAACTTTATTTACACTGCGATGGTCAACGGTACACCGGTAGTCGGAGGTCTTCGTCCTGCAGATATCTGCCCTTCACCGTGAACTTCATGCAGTATTGTGTGTTTGATGCTCCGATCGCTCTACCAGACGTGTTCTCTGTTTTCCAGGCCCTGGCAGGCCCTCACTTCTACACATGGGGGGACCATGGTGGTATCCTGATGGCCATCGCACAAGGAGGGTCCACCAAACAAGTGAAGTGAGTCCAAGTCATCATCATCATTCATGAACCCACAGAGGCTGGTCTGGGACTGGAAGGTGTTTATTTCAAATCCCACGAACAGCTTGAGGAGGTCTGGGGCGTGAAGCACATAACCCCCCCCCCCCCCCCCCCCCCCCTCATTAGTGTGAAGCAGCTTGTTGCAGAGGAAACCCTCCCTCAGTAAACACAGGTCTAATAGAACACCTGGATGCCAACAGCAGCTATTCATATTCATATTCAGGTGATAATATAATAAA